>BHFT01024451.1:0-61830 GCA_004320025.1 Laticauda laticaudata
CCTCCATTTCCCAGGCTGCCATTCCCCATTGCCTTGTGGCGGTCCACAAGCAGCCTGTTTGGCAAGACTGGCGGGTAGTGGAGTTGCCGCATGAGATTGTTGCACGGATGCTGGAAAGCTTCACGATGTTCCTCACGGTCTGTGGGCGATGCTGCCATGGTAGTGAGAAGTAACCTGGAACCTGTGGCCAGGATGCCAAAGGCGTACTCCACCACCCGTCTGCCTCTGGGACAGGCCTGTAGTTGAAGATCCTCTCTTCACTGGGTGATGGCATTTCCTCAGTTCTCAACTGTCTAGTCTTGTCATACAGTCTGTACTTCGGCTTTCTCTTCTTTCTTTGTGCGATCTCATCTTCGGTACCGCACATCACTTCTGGACGACCCTCCTTTTCCTGTCGTAGAACAGGTGAATATGTGCCTGTTTATGATGGTGCTTCGCACTGTTTTGTATTGATATTTGTTGCTGGTGCTTGCACAATATTAGGATGTGTGTCGACGTGATCTATGGTGGATATGACTGTATGCTGTGGGGAATGAGCAATGAATGCAATGATGAAGGCGTTGTTAAGAGGTCTCACAGCAGGGCTGCTGGACTGATAAGTGTAGAGATCCAGTGTGAGTTCTCTCTCCTTCTCTTTATAGGAAATATTTAGGTTTTCCGCTAGCGTGTCCGTTCCTCATCCTCTTATGACATTCCTAAATCTATTCCGATTTATACGTCCCCTATTGAACGTTTTTTCTCGTTTTTAATCTGCTTAATATTGTGAATCTTGCATTCTGCTCATTTCCTTTCTATTGTCCATGCTAATTAACGCTGTGCGGGGTACGTTTTTGTGTTCGGTTTCGCTTCGCTTCCTCCCTCTGTTCACGTTTTCACGCTTGGCAACGGCATGTCTGAGCTTGCGCGGATTGCAGCGTCGATGCCGAGTGGATACAGCGTCATATGACGGATTAGAATGTTGTGTTCCCCGATTGATGTGCTCGCAGATGGTAGACGGAGACGTGCCGGAAGAGTTTATCCGCTCAAAAAGTTTTGGGCAGCTCAAAACTTTATTGAGCGATGAAATGTCAGTAGAGACGATGCTGACGGATAAGAACGTATGAATTATGAATCATGCGCGCAGTGAGTACAGAACGGATGCATCGCATTAACCAACGGATGGCAAGCGTTTTTCTTCGTTTTACATCCTCTTTCCATCCGTTGGTACAGTGTGACATGGGCTTAAGAGTCAAGGGAGTTCAAGGGCTCTAGATTTAGATTTCTTAAGGGAGCATAGGTACTCCAAACAGATGATGCATTTGACACCCCCCCATCAGGCTTAGCTTGATCATGTCCTACAGAAACACTACATTTTACAGTTCCAATAATAAATTTAATATTAATTAATATTAAAATTGAAATGAACACATATAAAATAATATTACATTTTTACACAGAATCTGGAAAAATAACGCCTTCTCTATTTAAGCTCTGAATTATAAAATGAAACTTTGTGAAATATTTTTCAATTTCTCCTTGAAATCTTAAAGACATAATCCTTGGAGATATGTATGAGGTTTTCCTCACATATCAATAAAACTATTTTACCAAAAGAAATATCATGAACTCTCCCCACAAATCTCAGTCTATTATGTTATTTTTTTTCTCTTGGATGCATGGAAACACAAGCATCCTACACAGAGAGTAACTCTTTGTACTCTTCAGTTCCTAAAGCTCATAGACATGTGCTGGATTTTTTATTCATTGTTATCCAAGCCACAGCTTCTAGTTATACAACTCATAATCCAATAATTGTAAAACTAAATGGAGAAGTTATTGATCAAAAAGGTAGAGATTCAACAAATTTTATTATTACAAGAGGATATTAAACTGTAGTATTATCAGGAACTAAAAAGCTTTTGCCCAATCAATTTAGCCTTTATCTCTTTGTCTGCAAGATTTCTGAGAGGTTTGTTTTATCTCTCTGGCATCAAATAGAAAGAAAACCTTGCAAAATCAGAAGGATATATGATTGAGTAATCTGAAACAACTAGAATCAAGGCGTAAACAGTTTTAAATTTGGAAAAAAGATAAAAACCAATATGAAACTAACTAGATTTATTGAAATAAGCAAGACTTATAATGTTGAATTTAATTAAACATAAATACTATTAAAAGGGCAGTAAATTAGGTAAACTGCTGATCTATCAGTTATGAAATAATAGGATTGGAGTAGAAATAAACATATTTTTATAAGGAAACAGATGATGAAGCAATTTCTTAAATATTATTCCAGATTATGTGTCTAACAGAATCTCATCTGGAAGAAATGGGAGAATATCAGAATAAAATATTCCTTATAAAATTTATAGATTAACAAAAAGAAGTCCTTAACCATAACCGATGATGAAATTTAAGTGATAATAAAAAAAACTGAAACTGAACAAAGCTAAATTCAACTGTAAGAACAATCTTAAGGAACAAGAGGAAGAACTGCAAACGAGACAGTAATCAGACAAAAGATATCTGAATTCAAGGCAGATATATACATCTCAACAATTTTGGAAAATAATTCCATAATGAAACCATCTGAAAAGTTGAATTCTCTTTTCAATGTGCAATATATGTGAAACCATATATTTCTTCAAAATAGTTAAATCAGCTTTCTACATGCCAACTATTGTAAGGATATCACACAGTTTTACTACAAAAGTTGTTTAATCTTCTCATACAACATGATTTTAAAATTATAAGAATAGAATTTATAATCTCATGCTTTCATTTGGTGATTTATGATGTGTTGTCCATGGTTCTTGATATTCATATTTTGATTAAAGCTTAATAGCATTCCAATCTCATGGGTGTTGAACTGTGTGTGTCTCTGTGTGTAAAATATTGTACATAAGTCTTCAGATTGGAATCAACTTGTCATAGAGTATAAATAAGGATATGTTATGTTCACAGAAAATGGATGCTGTATTCCTTCTTAGCCTAAGTAACACTTGAATTTAATCTTTACACACCTTAGCCGGTTCTCTTTTGGACCCACTGCAGCTGTAAGTAGCTGCCCTTGAGTATTCACTCCTGAATAAAAGAGTGTTGAATTTAATATGCTTACAAGAATTAGTGTTTCATATCCCAATTGACCCATGAGTTACATTGCCTAATGTAGTGTTGTTAATATGATACTTCTTTTTAGAAATTTCTGATGACAGATGCTTATTTGTTGTATCTCATCAATCTTACCTTCTTCAGCATGACATTGAAATTGTGACAGCTCTGTTTTTTTCCTCCATTTCACTTTACCTCTTTTGTAACAATCTGGATTCATTGCCTTTTTATCTCTGAATATATTTGTGGTGTATCTGAAAAAGAGCTAATAAAATTAAGCAATGCAATAGTGCAAGAAGCGGCCCCTGGGGAAAATGTGTCCTTGGTAGAGCTGGTCCCCCTTCTTCACCTATGGCAGGGGTCTTCAAACTTGACAGCTTTAAGACTTGTGNACTTCAACTCCCAGAATTCCTCCTCCAGTCATATTAGCTTCTGGGAGTTGAAGTTCACAAGTCTTAAACTTGCCAAGTTTGAAGTTTGACCTATGGAATATCACCTGTAGGAGATGACCAAACTGAGCCCGAGGGAGGGGTCAAACACATCATAAGTCACAAGTCCCTGTATGCCCGCAAGCGATCTAAGTCCAGACCACCTTGAATGCTTTCTTATCTCCCACCCATTTCCCTTGACTGCTACTTGGGCTGATTCTTGCAGAGAGTGTACTCTTGCAATAGATCTTTATACCCATTTGAATTGTCTGAATCTCCTGATTTCCCCAGCACTTGACATCACCTATCTCGTGAGTTTACCCGATATGTGAAAATATCAGGCTAATTCTTTTTTCAGCATGTGACTTTCAATTGCTTTTGTTTTGGCTTTTTAAATTATTGAAGTTATCATGTCAGTTACTACGTTTATAAAAAGTTCCAAGGACATTATCCCTTTGGGTGGTGCAGAGAAAAATTAGTTTCTTTTTTTTTTCCTTGCTCAGATATATTGTAATGTCGGGAACTCCAGAAAAAATTTTAGAACACTTTCTAGAAACGATGCGACTAGAATCAACGCTAAATGAAGGAATGGGTAAGCCAGTTTAATAAAACTCTTATTTGTAACTTTATTTAGTTTTAAATAAATTTACAAGAGAAGATATTTTAATTAATGCTAAAGATATAGAGAATAAACTTCTATAATCATGAATAGAAAGGCTCTTGGATGAAATTCATATATTTTAACTTAAAGTATTAAAATTATGTCAGATGACCCAATTAAACTTTCCAAATGCATTTAATAATCTATTAGACAAGATCATTAAGCAAATGGGCAGCAGGTTATATAAGTCTCTGGTTAGATTACTAAGAATCCAGAGAATATCAACAAACATACAACAAATCTTTTCGAACTACTATCAAGATCATTTTCTATTTTTTTTTTGGTTTATGTTTTTTTAAATCTTACCCTGATTTTTACTATAGACATATTTTTAAATAGCATAGTTATATAGTGTATCTTATGAATATGAATAATTGCTAAGAGTTAAACTGAATGTGGCAGGCACAAATTGTATACAGTACACAGCGGTAGAAGGATGTGGGATAATTGAATAAATAGGCTAACCTTAGGAAGTAGTCCAATTTGTTCCTTTACTCATGTCAGTAAATAAAAATTTTGCAGGACATTGGGTTCCAACCTGCGATAATCAGACTTGTTATTCTGGCACTGTCCACACATTTGCAATCCTATCACATTTGCAAATTCTGAATCATCAAAAGAATTAGAAATTTGTTCTGAAAACATAAAGAGAAGGCTAAGATCCCCAAGGAAGTGATACTGTGAGCAACAGCACATTTCAAATTTTTGTCTTGCTGTGGAAATTAATTTATTTACTGCAAAATCTACTGCATGGAATGAAGCCTCATTCTGTTCTGAATGACATATTCCTTATTCATGGAAAATAGGATTTCAATAGTAGCTTTCTTTTTTTTTAATTGCTTCAAGTAATGTATATGCTTTTATAAGTTTCAGTGGATGGGTACTGAAGGTCATGCAATTCAGATGCTTTCATGTCATGTCAATAGAAATTGATAATTAAAATCTACTGCTTTGTTTCGTCAGACCTTTCATGTAGAACGTGCTTGATAAAAAAACTTTATAAAGTGCAATGAAAGCACTTCTGTCTCTGGCAGGGCTATCAAATTCCCAGCCCATGGGCTGAATGCGTCATGCGCTGGCCATGCCCATGCCTTGTTTAGTGAAGGGGGTGGAAGAGTCTCAAATATATCACATGACATCACCATGATGACGTGAGTTTGATATCCCAGGTCTGTGGAATAGAAGACCTGGGTTTCCACTAGTTCTCCTTCCACATTGCAGCATTGATTACTATACCTGTGCTGTCTTGATTACCAGCAGAGGCATTCTGACACAGGGACAATAAGATCTCCAGCCAAAAGTGAAGGCCCCAGGCTCCTATCTTTATAAAGTCAAATTTTGATATTATATAATACCGCAATTACTGGATAATATGTCTACTGTTTTGTGCTGTTTTGATTTATCTTGCTTCTGCTCTTGATTTTATTTTCACAGATGCCGGTGTGAATGATTTTGTTACATTGCATTGTGTATTCATGCCAAATAATCAACTTTGTCCAGCTCTGATGGCTCAATATCCTTTTTTAAGTCATGTACACCACAAACACACTAAGTCATTTTTTTCAGCACCGTCCTACCTTTTGAATGTGAAATCCAATCTGGGTCAGTTACTGGGACAAGAGGTTTAGTCTTCCGAGCTTTTGGATTCATACTGAAGCCCATCAGGGAACTTCTCTGTCACCAGAGTGTGTGAGAGACAGAACGTGTCCTCTCACCAGAATACACATTCTGGTGAGAGAGAAGTTCCCTGAAGATGGGGTCCAGCAGGAGTCTGAAAGCTCAGGAGACTAAACCTCTGGTCCCAGTGACCGACCCAGATAGGATCTCACAACATTACCTGGGACACATTTATTTGTCTTCATTTGTAATTTCGAATAGTTGTTAAACAAATGGCCGTAATTGAGGACTATCTGTAGATTGTCAACCCAAGGATTCTTCAAACTATTTTGCAACGTCTTATTGTTATTTGTTGCTTCTCCTCCAACTCTAACTCTACTCCAGTGTATCAGTTTTTTCTACTGGAAAGTCAACTTTTTTTAATCATTTAAAATAATACAGGTATATTGTTTTCCCACCTATTATCAATTTTTTATTTCAGCATATATTATCATAAGTGAGCTTGGACTGTTCTGCTACCATAATAAGCAAATAACATTTTTAAAAATTGATAAATGTTAATAAGCAAAATAAAGGATCCTATTTACGTGCATTCCAACTCACTTTGCATGGTATATTTCACTGGAATTTAATTCTTTTTCTGCCAAAAAGTAAAAATTGGCTATTTTAACTTCATTTCCATTAGTTCTCCCCAACTGAGTTTGCAATTAAAGTGACAGGTAATATTGACTGTCTTTATAGAGTCATTAATAAGGATCAGAGCATTCAGATAGCTGTGAAACTTTGCATACTTGCGCATAAGTGCTGAGTATTATTATCACTGCTGTATTATTAACATTTTACATGAATCTCTGTATTGCCCTTCTCCCAAAATGAACACTGAGGTTGGGCTTAAGAATCTGAAAGAAAATAAATCAGTGATTATACAGAGGGCAGAACAGACTGCATGGTTAGTAACAGTTCTTAAAGCTCAAATATGAAATCAGTATGCAGTCACAACATCATTGTTGATTAATACCTTAGAAATTATAGCCTCTCTAGAATATTATTTATACATAACACTATTATTCTGATAGATATGCAGCATGAAATTTAGGAAGGGAGGGCTCCACCTTTTCCTACCATAGAATTTGCATGGGAGGAATTATTAGTAGAATTAAAAATAAGTAGATGAGCAATGGAAAAATGGAAAAGAAATTGCTAGTGCCTGTGGTGAGTCACTTAATCAGCAGGTAAAAGGATATTGAATAATTACAGGGTTTGCATGGAAGAAGCGGCATGGGAAGGCAGGAGAAAGTCAGTAAAATGTTGCTTGCTTTTGAAAGGCTGTATTGGGACCAATGCCTGCACTCTCAAACTTCTTCTCCAGGTTCTCCTACAATGAAACCACTTGTTAACTTCTGATCTTGATTCAGTATTTTTCAGATTACATTAAGTGCTCCAAATCCCAGCTGTCAAACTAAAGTAGCCATGAACAAGGTTTTATTTTAACTACAAGGAAATGGTGGCTGTGTGAGGAATTCATAAATGTTTTCATAAATCACTTCCTTTACATGTACACATGGCTGTATCTTGAAGAGAAAAAAATAGAATATTTTCTGGTGAGGAACTTAAGAGTCCTTGATTTATATTGGAGCCTGCACTATAAAGGCCTCCAGGTTTTGATTTAAAGAAAACAATTTATTTTAAGAATTGCCTTCACCCCACGTCTTCTTGCTTGACAGAACTGTCATTTACAGAGGATAATCTGGGCTATTCATTCCACCTTGGAGTCTTGTTCTGTGAATATCTGTTGCTGTCTAGCTGTCTGACTGTCAAATCTAACTATCCCTATGTATCCTAACAAGGCAAGACTAAGCAGAATTTTAGAATTTCAGCCAATTGACTAAGCCTATTACTTAGTCTTCGATTTGGTTATGCCTGATGCTTGGTTGATGGTTAGATAATGAACTGGAAGTAAAGGTTTCATGAAGAGGGGGTGGAGACAGGCATGAGACTTTGTAAAGATGCACAAGATGGTTTTCTACAAGGAAGAGAGTTACACAGCACAAAATGGATTATATGTTAATTGAAAAGAATACTGCTTGCCTGCCTTCGAAATATTTACTTCCCTGAGAGAAAGCAGCACAAACTCCAGCAGTATTTAAAGTCCCACCATATGACCACCAGATCAGGTCTTTGTTGGTTCACTCCACAGAATATCTAAGAACAGTTCTGGTTTCCCTTACACACAGAAACTTAAGTGCCTTCACATGCTGCCATCTTTCATGGGATGGCAGGAAGCAAACCTTTTTATCTTTCTGCTGTTCTGCTAATTATTCTCTGGATGGTATAAAGCAGACAGAGTAACTCCACAAAACATCCATAACAAAGTCTTTTTTATTGGTTCATCAGGTATCCTCATAACTCACATTTGTGATGAAGTTCTTCTTAATGTCCAGTCCTTTGTATATCTGTCTTGTAGTGCAGAAAGATAAAAAGGTCTCAACCCCATGATGATTGAAGCATGGTATGGTATGGTGGTTACAGGCAAGAGTGAAGGAGCCTCCCCCAACCCAACAAGGGTCAATATAGTGACCAATCAGGATTACAGATGTGATCACGTGACATGGACTACATTTCCCAGGATATCTTTAACTACATTTACCATGATGCATTCCCGTAAGGGGACATCACAATTCCTAAGTAACTATCCCAAATCCCATTAACTCTAAACTGTCTGGACAGCACACCAAATAAACTCTGCCAGCAATACGTTCTGTCTATAATATATTTTAAAAATAGATAAATTGAAATTGTAAGATGCAAAAGAGAAAAAAAGTAAGCATAATTTAAATAAAGCATTGGTTCAACTTCGGAAGAAAGAGAGAGGGACAGGGAGAAAGAATGAAAAAGAAGTGGGATTGATTTGTTGTGCTAAAAGCATACGGTATTGGGTGGATGGATTGGAAATTAATCAATGAATTTAATCTTAGTAGTGGTAGTGTGGTACTTCCTTTGCTAAACTGGCTAATGGATCTAAGGTATCCTGTCCATTACGGTGACATTTGTGAAAGGAAAAAAAAAGAACCTTCCATGGGATTGATCTGTTGGATCAATAGAGGCTAGCTGTTTGCTGATTCAGAAACTTTATATTTGGTTCAAGTGGTGCAAATCACAAGCACTACTACTGTTGGAATGGGATTTCAGAAATGTGTGGTACCATTATACAGAGCTAAAGAAATGGTGTAGTATCTTAGCCTGTTTTTCTTATTACATCTGCATCCATCTTTGCCTTGCTGCTGTCCCCATCCTCTGATGTTTCACTTTCTGAGAATTTGACCAAGGCCTTAAATCCAAACTTGGTATATGGAAATGCTATATGCTCCATTTCTTTTACAGTGCAAAGAAAAATCCACGATGTTCATGTTTAACACAAACTGTTGACCTATCCTGTTTTATTGGGAAATCACTTGTGCTTTCTTTTCCTGCTATTCATGTCAAGCGGCATGCTAATCTTTTAAAGTGGAAACTTGTGAAATACAATTTTGAACTAGAAAGCCCTGCTGGGCTAGCTGTGGAATTGCCTCATGGCTGAGAAAGTCAATTTCCAGAAAGTTCACAGTTATGAAGAAGTGATAGGGAATTCAGAGGAGTGATGGGGAATGGCAAAATGACTGTTTGCCTTGACATCCTAGCACTTACCATGCCCAGCCTTCTCAAGGCACAGAGCAAGAAAAACTGGATTATGCGCTGAATAATAAAAGGCGAGTTGTTCGTTTAGTTCTACTGTGGGCTGCTTTTTATGGTGATGTTTTGCCAGAAGAGGAAGCAGCAGTGGCGTTTCTGGAGGTAATTATTGCCCATTATTAAAACAACTGTTAGTCTCTTGGCAGTGAGAGTATTTATTGTAGTCTTCCAAGGATGTTACAAAAAGACCCATGGTGATATTTCAGGTTTTCATGAAAAAATGTGTGTCCACATAATTTAAGGGAATAGTCCATTGGTTAAGCTTTGTAATAATAATGGAATTTACTTCTTATAATAACTGAGGTGGCCATCTTGCTGTTCTGTTTGGCATGGCTAATCTCAATGTTCCTTTTGAGCATCAAATGAGGAAAACATTTGAAAAGTTATTTTATTACTGCTGGTGATAACGTATTTTTCTTTTGTTTAATAATTAAAACTTAATTGAAATGCTACATTTCTTTTAAGGAAAAACAGCAGTTAAGATAAATAGTAAAAGATGAAAGGAATCTAAAATAAATAAATTAAAATACAACCAAAAACAGACCACAATTTTCAGTATGGTAATGAGAGAAATATATTACTCTTAGAGTGAAGACCAAGGGTTATGTAAATATTTGGAGTAAACTATTATAACTAATACTATTTATTATGTACGTAAAGTATCCTTATTTGAAATCAGTATAGATATGATGCAGATTTTGTCAAATCAACTGGACTTTTTATGTCATTTGAAGAGTGTGATTATCATTTAACAGGAATTTTATGTATCTGTATTGGATGATGCAAGGGTAATTACAGTACTCAAAGAGCAACTCCCAGAGCTAGAGAAGACTATGAAACAAATGTAAGTATCAGATCAAGCTCATTCCTCCAAACTGATCTCTGCCAATGCCTAGCATTAAATCTAAAGCAGGGTTGTTAAAGTCAATTCCATTGAGGGTCGCATCAGGGCTGTGGTTGACCTCGGGGAGAGGGGGGGAACAGCAGGCATGGTCGACTGGGTGGATATGGCCAACTGGATAGGTGTGGCCAGATTGATGCCACTCACTGGGTGTGGCCGACTGGGTGGAAGTGGCCAAGTGGGTGGGTGTGGCCAGTGATGCAGAGCAGCCCTTGCATTTTCCAGGATGGTCCAGCGGGCTGAATTTGGCCCACGGGCCTTATGTTTGACACCCTGGATCTAAAGCATTATCATTGTTAGACCTTGTCTTCAGCAAAAAAATTCTGCTAGTATTTTCTTTAGTTAAAAAATGTATATACCATAGTTGAAGTTTTGGGGTTGTTTTCATGTAGAGTGCAGTGCAGTAGCCTAACTGTGAGTTGATGAGGGCAGTATTCCTGCTGTTAGGGGTACAAAAAAATGGATGCATCAGCTGAAGCTGTGCAAAAGGCACTCCAGCCACAGACCTTAATTGTTTGTGGCATTTGCTTCTTCAGGTGAGTGTGACCCTATTGAAACTCAGTGTTGGAATCAGAATCAAGCAAAAGAGCAACTTCATTATGCAACCTGGGCTTGTTTTGACCCATCCAATTCCTCGTAAACTCCAGGCACTAGGTCAACTTATTCTCCAAAGAAGCTGAAGGCAGGACAAGAAGCAATGGCTGGAAACTAATTGAGTTCCTTAGAACTAAGGAGAAATTTCCTGACAGTGAGAACAATAAACCACTGGAATTGCTTTCTTCCAGCACTTGTGGGTGCTCCAACCCTAGAGCTTTTAAGAAGAGATTATACAGCCATTTGTCCAGAATTATATAGGGTTTCCTGCCTGCACAGGGGAGTTGGATCAGAAGACCTCCAAAGTCCCTTCCAATTCAATAGGCCCAGCCAGGCCCAGTCAGGCCCAGCCAAGACGGTCATGTAAACTATCATCAGTTTAGAAAAATGCATGGTCCCAACGGTTTTGGGTGCTGCAAATGTTGAATGATATACATTTTGTTTCAAAAAGTCTCTTTTCTTTAATTGCCTGAAAGCAAATTTCCTGGATATTCACCGTTATAAGCAGTGCAACAGCATATATTGTGTACTTTTGGTTTTGGTGGACATTGTATTTATATTAGGAATTTACCATATTTGTTAATATATTACTTTAAATATGGAAACTATTTCATATATATTCATGAATGAACAAGCTGGGTAGGAATAATAACACCAAGTCAAATCTAATAAATATGGTTACCAGACTAGGATTAGTTCAGAATCAAAAGCCCAATTCTGTATTGCTTAAGAGTCTAAAAGTATTTATGGTATAAAATCTCTAAAATATAAATTTATTTTAAAAACTCTTTGTATTTGTATTTTTGTTGATTAGTTTAGCATACAATACGTAACAAAAAATATTGGATTATGTTTCATTTGCATTTGATAGATCAGAAGAAGCTAAAGGACCTCAGAAAAAGGTAATTATTTTAGATATGTATGCCATAAAAATAAGTTATTTACAAATATTCTATGTTACATACTACCATGTTTCCATGAAACTTACTACCATATTTCTCTTATTAATTCTCATCCGTGTATCCATATCGTATAAACTTCAGGTAAAACATTTGCCTGAAGTCAAGGAATGGCTTTGTATTAAGATGTTAAGATGCTTTATGTTAAAAATTTACAAAAGGTAATTCCTGCAGATTTAGGTCTCCAAAGTCATAATATGGGATGGGTACCATGAAATATTTTCAAAATACATAATTAACTTTGCAGTTTTTTCCTCATCTAAAATTGACTGTCTAATAGTAGATCATAAATTGGATAATTTGTTTTTCTCTTGTATCTGTGATTATGAAGGTTTTTTTTTCCTCCCTCAGCATAAAGTCCTTTTGCAACACTTTAACATGAGTGATGAAAGAATACAAAAACGCCAGTCCATCAGGGGAAGTGATGAAAGTAAGTCAGTCCACTGGATCACACGAGTTTGACAGCCCTGCTCTAGGAAGTCCTTTATTTCTCTCAACAAATATTCTAGCAAATGGCCCTCCAATGACTGATAAAGCTCCACCACCACACGACCCTGAAGGCAGCCAACCTCAGTCCCTCCCCAAAAACAGCCCCCACAGTATAAATAAAGCCCACAGAGTAGGAGCATGCTCACAAGGCAAAGTCCAGGATTTCAAGTCCAGTCCACAAGGCAGAATCCAGGCACAAGACAATTGCAATCTTCAGGGCAAAGAAAAGGTCCAGGGCAAGAAACACGGAAGTCCAGGGCAAAAACCAAAGGCACAGAAAAGCAAGGGCCAAAAGCAGACCACAAAAGAAGGGCTGGGTTCAAGACAAAAAGCGAAGAGCAGTCTTCCAAGCGAGGCAAGGCAAACTAGCAACAGGCACGAGTAAAAGCCAGGGGAGTTTAAGCCAAAGCTTAAATTGTTCCTGGCAAAGACTAACACCCCTCGGCTTCCTCTTAAGTTACTCCACTCCAGGTGTTCCTTGTGAGGAGGAGTGGGGCAGTTTCCTCCCATGTAGCCTTGCAGCTCTTCTCTGGGCTTGGGTATGCTCTGCTCTCCATGCCCTTGGATCAAGTGGGGGGCCAGCTGTTCCACATCAGAGAGGTTCTGCTCTGCCTATCAGCACCACTGCCTGTCACAGCCGATCCTCTCCTGGGTTTGTGAGGATAAGCAGCTCTCTGTCCCGGCCTACCACCTCACCCAATGCCTGAGGGGCCAGGGACAGCATCGCCTTAGCCTCTGGCCTCTCCAAACATGCCAAGGGAAATGTGCCATCCCCATCAGGCTCCTACTCCTACTCCGAACCGGGCTCCAGTGGGGCCATGACACACATGAACAGTAATGGAAACTTATCAACAGTGTCTAGGAAGGCATTTTAAAATGATACTGGGAAGATGGCTGTTCACATGTAGATGGGATACGGGTAGATAGATTTAAACTGAGAATTGAGACCTAAACATTTCACGTCCCAGTTCTCAGTGATGTCAGTCCCTATTATCAGTCCCAAAATGTAAGCTTGTATTGTTTTAAGTTGCAAAGTTGGTGTCTTCATTTCTTATCCACTCTCTTAACAATTCAAGGCCATTAAGGCAAGCTGAAAGTAGAAGTCGTAATGATGTCACAATACACATGCTAATGACTTGAATTAGGTCAATTGCATAATTTATGTCTTTTGCATGATGATATCATGATTGACCTAATAACTACCCACCTTTCCTGTGGACACTCTTCTATCCACACAAAGACAGAAACAAATTAATCATGTTAAGGGAGAAGAGGAAGTAATGAGTAAGCCTGAGGGGAGCATTTTGGCCTACTATCTGTCCTTTTCAAGAACTGTCACTTCTAGCTTGGATATAATACCTAAAGATATTGGAACTAAGATATTAATTTTAATTTAGATATTAGTCCTAGGTTTAGACATTAGTCCTAGAACTAATGTGAAATTTCCTAAAAGAATAATTAATCAGTGGAATGATTTGCCTCCAGAAATTGTGGGTGCTCCAACACTGGGTGTTTTTAAGAAGAGTTTGGGCTTGTCTGAAATGGTACGGAGCAGAGATCTCCAAACTTGGCAACTTTTAAGACTTTTGGACTTCCAACACCCAGAATTCCTCAGCCAGCAAAACTGGATGAGGAATTCTGGGAGTTGAAGTCCACAAGTCTTAAAGTTGCCAAGTTTGTGGACCCTGCCTGAGCAGGGGTTGGTCTAGAAGACCTCCAAGGTCCCTTCCAGCTCTATTATGCTTGATGAGAGAGCCATTATTATTCAATGATACTGTATCATAATCATGTTCTATAACATAATCATGTTGATACTGTAACATAATCATGTCCCACAGGACAAGGCAGGTTTTTAAGTCCTCCTTTCATAATGTGTTATTTTTGTCTCAAGTTTTATTCAAGGTATACTGTGTGGATCATACATATACCACCATCCGCATTCCAGTTTTGTCATCTGTTAAAGAAGTTCTCTGCGCAATAGCTGACAAACTGGGCTCTGGAGATGGCTTGATATTGGTCAAGATGAGTTCAGCAGGAGGTAAGGCATCTGGATAACTTGCCTGAATATATCTTGAAGTGGCAAATCATGGTGGAATGAATATAAAGGATATAATATCCTCAATATTTGTCAAATTGAAAATAACAAGAATTGCTGTCCATTATTTTCAAAGGTACCAGGGAAAGGCTTAAAAGCTGATCTATTAGTAAAGGTTTGATCAGGTGTACATTTGTTCTTTTTAAGGCCTATATGTTATCTGCTGCATTGCTCTTGTCAAAATAGGTATAGAAAATACGAAATAAGCTTTAGCAATCTTAAGTGATATCTCTTAAATAAAAAATAAAGACTTCGTTGAGGAGCTAACTCCTTGAGGCAAGATTTCTTAGTGTTAAAGAAAAGACTGACAGTTTTATTGTCACTGTGCTGATTTTCCAGCTATCCAATTTGCCTGCAACTACAAGATTTCCAATGTCTCCCATTCATGTTTTAACTAATTCTGACCCTGCTTAGCTTTTTGTGTTCTGTTAGGGTCAGATAGCAGATGATGCCAACTGCTCTCAATTCTAATATATTACATTACTTTACTTCTATTACATTATTATTCTTTTTCCCTATTAAAATTCCACACTCAAAACATATCCATAGTGTTATAATACATTATTTAAAAATGTGAATCTGCTAAGTGCTGTACATTTAGGACACAGTTAAGTTTCTTTTTATAATTTGATTTCTTCCTCACATTTGAAGGGACAGAGAGGGCCCTTATATCTGTGATTTTTCTTGTCCTTGTTTTGTGAATTTAAATTTGCAAAATACACATCAGATCTTGTTATCTGTATTAAAAGGTTTTATATCAATTCAACTTGGGAAGAGATTGTGTGTGTGTGTGTGTGCGCGCGCGCGCACGCATGTGCGTGCGCAGCATAGTAACAAAATTTGATGCAATTTTTTTTCTTTTTTGTTTTATGCCTTCAAATCAGTGTTGACTCTTGACAACTGCTTGAGCTATGCCCTGTAGTTTTCTTGGTAAGATTTTCAGAAGTGGTCTGCTTCTGCCTTCTAGGGTTGATAGTGAGGGACTGTCCCAAAATCAGCTAGCTGGCTTCATGACTAAGGTAATACTAGAACTCCCTGTTACTTGATTTTTAACCTGGTGCCTTAACCGCTGCATCAAACTGGCTCTTTGGTGCAAGCATGAAGTATGCCATTTCAAGGACCTGTTATTCACATTTTTTTGGCTAGAATAGATCTATATATAAAGCACCATTGGTATGTCTATAAAATAATGAGCATTATTAGACAGAAAACGGGGGTGCACATTTTACAAATAAATAAGTAGTGAGAAGTATTGCCAATTCCGTTATATCACCTAAAAAAATCTATCTTAATTTAAACTATTGTCAGAGATGAATTCATTTGGAAATATATTGAATCTAGAAGCATGGAGTTGTTGTTTTTTTTTTTTGTCATTTCATTGACAAAAGCTGAGGAGAGGTAGTCCTCAACTTACAACCACAATTCAGCCCAAAATTTAAGTTTTTAAATGAAACATTTGTTAAATGAGTTTTGCCCCATTTTATGACCTTTTTGGTCACAGTTGTTAAGTGAATCACTGCAGTCTATAAGTTAGTAACCCGATTGTTAAATGAATCTGGCTTCTCCATTGATTTTTCTTGTCAGAAGGTCTCAAAAAGGGATCAGGACACAGCAACGGTCATAAATATGAACCAGTTGTCAAGCCTCTGAATTTTGATCATGTGATCGTGGGGATGCTACTAAGATTATAACAGTGAAAAATGTCACCGTTTTTTCAGTGTCATTGTAACTTTGAATGGTCACTAAATGAACAGTTGTAAGTCAAGGACTATGTGTACTTGTTTGGGATAAGAGGACAGAATGCGTCAAAAATCTCAAATGGCAGCCACAAACAATGGATGGTCTGGCATTTTCGTGTTCACAGTGGCACATATAGAAAAGGGGAAGGACTTCAGTTGCGTGGTTGTTGCTGCCATCTTTTTTTGAGCATCCCTGCTCAAAATCACTGATATACTACATTGTGACTTGAGAACTTGAGATGTTATTTTTATTTGGGGGGATAAAATGAGAAGAGTTCAGGGAAGGCTTTGATGGTGCTTCAGATGTTTTACGGGAGCATATGGAGACTTGCCTGCACCTTAATTAAAAATAAAAATTTGAAATGCAGGATATCTGAGGATTAGCGTTCCTCCAGAATAATGGTAGAGTTCACCAAGCAATTCTGGGTCATCCTTGAAGACGTTCTAGATTGTGATGAGCATATAGAAACAAAACTAAAATGACTTATCTGCTTTTCCCAAGCAAAGAATTTTGATTAATTTATATCATGAATATAAACAACAAATTTATAAAAAACTTGAATGGGAACCAGCTCTGCATCTGAAATTCTGAATGTGCCAAATTTGCTAAAAGTATGTCATATCAGTCAATAAGTGTTCAATTTGTTGATGATGTTAGATTGTACACTTCTTTACACAAAGAGTTGGTTTCAGTGGAGAGAAATCCATTCTGTAATTTTCTGCTATTTTAATTTTCTTCTGCTTTTCATTTTTACAGAGAAGGCTGTTCTCAAACCTCATGATGTTTCGGTGTTTACGACACTCAGTGTTAATGGGCGCCTCTTTGCTTGTCCTCGTGACCAATTTGACTCCCTGGTATGTATCTTTGCTCAGTTCCAAACGCTTCTCAGATAAGAGACAATTCTTTCAAGTTACCTTTATGCTGAATAAGATAAGCATGTCTGATTCTGCAATTCTGCTGTACCTTTGCAATAAAATATCATTTGAGGCTTTGAAGAAACTGTGTCTGTGCAAAAGGAGAGCAAATTTTAAACAATTAAGTAGATTATAAATATTTACTGATTTCATAGTAGTTATCCAAACCTATTTTCTATGAATACATGGGAATGGAATGTGACCAGTTAGTGACTTACACTAAAGATTGACTTGATTTGATAAAGGCAGAAACTAAGACAGTGAGATATAATTTTACATTTATTATACAAAAATTATTTTGGTCACATAACAATTGTAAAAATGTATGTTCATTATGATTTAAGCAGTATCATATAGATTGGATTCTAATAAACTATAGGAATACAATAAATAAATATTTTGAAATAGTACCACAGGGCTTATTATTAAAGTTGACCATATTTGAGATATTTTTCTTAAATATTAGAAATGTTTAAAAGAACTTCCCAGAAAAGTAATTCTACCATCTTCCACTGGGTTCCACTTTTGTAGATGTAGATTTTTAAAATGTATTTTGTGGTTCTTATGGGTCATTCAAAACACTTCTTATTGCCAATCATGTCAGCAGAAATGTTATGGCTGCAAGCTTTAATACTGGTTCCTGTTTTACTTTTAATGAATCATCTGATATGCTGTTGTCCTTTATAAGTAAGTATAAAATAGAAGTCTTCCCACTCCTTAAAAGGAAATGAGTTTTTCAAATCCCAAATTCTTTAAAATAAAAGCAAAAATGTAAATATTTGTACATTGCAAATACATTTAAATTTATCCATTTCGATCAGCTCCACATGATATAAAAGATGCTAATATTTCTAAGGAGAGTTTTGAGGTGTGTATGTTATCTTCCATCAGCATTTAAGGATTTTTGAGTGAGCAAAAGACAATCTAAATATTGTAGTGTGTTTTTTTTTAAAGAGAAATCTGAGCAGATATGACTATAGCTCAAGGAAAACCAAACATAAATGTATTTACAGAGGTTTTTCAGTCTAGAAAGAATAATCGGTATTAATGAATGGAGTTTTTAATTCTATTGTTATGTCTGCCTACTTTGAGAAGTAGTCATAGCCTTCCCACCTCAACTGTACCATTTGCTTTGAGCAGTCCTGCTGAAAGCAGGCACTGCGAAGATAGTAAAGGTAATCCTTGTTTAATGACTGTAACTGGAACTGGCAAATCAGTTGTTAAACAAAGAGGCCACTAAGTGAAACTGTGACTGTGCTTATGATCCTATTTCAACTGTCCTTTACAGATCTTTACAGACGTATAAAATGCAAGGATTTTTCATAAAGTTACTTTTTCATCCGCCATCATAACTGCGAACAATTGCTTAATGAGACAGTCACTAAACAAGAAACTACCTGTATGAGAAGGCAGCTTTCAAGTGTATTGCCTCATCTCTGCCTCTAAGCAAGGAAAACCACCCTGCAGGCAGGGAAGATGGTGGGCTCCTTCCAATATTCTATTGAAAGTATTGAACAAAACAGTTGCTTATTATTTTGCCTATTCCTCTATTCCGCACCTAATAGCAATGAATGGTGCGCAAGTGTTCCTTTGTATCCTAGCTTTGCTAGGACTATCTAATACTTTTCCCTTAGAAAATAGAGTAGTAATGAGATGAGATCTAATGAGATGCAATAGTCTGTAGAGGTTCTCAGTCATCCAGGTCATGGTTGTCCCAAAGATGCTTTTTTTTTTTTCAGAAGGCAACTGGACTTACTTGTTTTTATTTTTTGAAGAAGCCTCTCTTCTCATCCAAGAAGCTTCTTCAGCTCGGACAGGATAGTGGGGAATGGAAGGATTTATATTCCTTGCAGACATTCCTTCCTTCCATTCCCCACTGTCCTGTCAGAGCTGAAGAAGCTTCTTGGATGAGAAGAGAGACTTCTTCAAAAAATAAAAACAAGTAAGTCCAGTTGCCTCCAGGAAAAAAAGCTCCTTTTGGATTAGATGCAATACAATGTATGGTATATATTTCCTATGGCTGTGCACTTTTGGATGCAAAAGTAAGACAGTTCTTTGCAGTACCCAAGTGGCTGTAGTAGTACCTGTACTATGGCTCTTGAAGCCAAGAACATATTTAGGCAGAGGTGTACTGCATGTTTGAATACAATTCTGGGAAGAGATGTGGCTGGTTTAAGGAGTTGCTGATGGATCTGTGTGAGTTTCCTGCAGACACCAAAGTACCTTTTCCACTCGGAACCTAAAGTGTGGTACAGCCCCAATGTTTATAGTCTAAATAATTCAAAGTATTGCATTTAGTTTTAAATTAGAAATACAAACAATATCTGAAAAGCTCAGGAGGATCTTCAGCCAACACAACATACATGCACACTTTAAACCCAAGATTCACTAAGGTAGAAACTTGTCCACCCAAGGATAAAACACCCAACACAAACCAAGCATCATGATATATGCAGTACAATACCGTGAGCCAGAAGGAAAACAAACCCATCAGGACTAGATTCAGCAGTCCATCTGCATTTAAAAGACAAAGGCCACTCTTTTGAAGACAACAAAGTCCATATTTTGGACAGAGAGGATCACTGGTTTGAAAGAGGAGTCAAAGAGGCCATCTATGTCAGAATTGAACAGCCCTCTCTCAACAGAGGGAGAAGGATACGACATCATCTATATCCAATCTACAACACAGTCCTTTCAGCAGTTCCAAGAAGGCTCCACATCCATTTGCACTACTCAGATAACCCTGAGGACACAGATAAACCTCCAAGTGATCTTACTGACTGTCTAAAAGAATGCAAATGACCAGCTGTCTGCAAGGAGTATAAATTCTTGCAGATTTCCTGCCATCCAGTCAGAGCTGAAGAAGCATCTTGGATGAGAAGCAAAACTTCTTCAAAGAAAAACAAGACAAGTTGCCTCTTAAAAACAAGTTGCCTCTTAAAAACTTGACTGAGAATCTCCATAGACACAAAACAAGAAGTTTCCATCTTTCATCTATGACACAGCTAGGAAATGAGAGGAGAGAAGAAATGCAGCCTGGTCTGGGCTAGTGTTCAGTTGCATTCTTCCAAATATATTCTAAGATTGTTTCTACTGAGTGGCTGGATTCCTCTTTTAAAAAACATGAAAAAGAGGAAGAAAACAAACATGAATGGATTGTATTGCCCTCTGGTGGAATAAAAAAAAACTAGACATGTAGCTGCCTCTAGAAATATATATCCAGAAGAAATATAATCCCATATTTTAAAACTACTGTAACTAAAGTGTCAGGAATAAATTATTCTTTAAGACTTCTCTAATGTTATATTCATGGTAGTCACAGAAACATGAAAAACTCCAAAATACCATCTGTTCCATCTTTCCTTTCCCCTCAGAAATCCCTTATAAGTACAGTGACCATATGACTTTTATTATAAAAGAAGGTCTTTTATTTCAGAAAGCTGTCCTTTTTTATCCTTATGAAGCTTGTTCAGATTTCAGGCTTCTCCTTTATTTTTCCAAGAAAATATAGTTACTGTTCTTATATGTAAAATACTGTCTTGTGATTGTGTCACAAGAGGATCAGAAATGTTGCTTCTTGTTAGATGTTGCTATCACAAGCCAAAAAGGATCAGAAATGTTGCCTCTTCTTTTTTTGAAAGAATTTTATTAATTTTTAAAAAACAAACATATACAAACAAAACACAAAACATAAAGAACATGAAACATCTTTTTGGAAAGCAGTTTGATCCTGGGTTACGGACATAAATTCAAGTTCATGCCTTACTTTTGTATAGCAATTCCATATCTTATTTACCATTTTACTTTTTCTATATAGCTTTCGCCCCTCCTTTTTACTCCTTTAAATTCTATTTTTATTTATTTCATCTCAATTTAAATTCATTAATACTGATATCATTTGGTCTGTCCTGTTTCAGCTTTCTATTACCTTTTCTCTTAACACAATTTCTTCTGTAATAACTGATTGGAGTATGAACACCTTATATCTTTCCCCTAAAAGTTTAATAACTTTAAAATAAATACATAATTTTCCATTCGGATTTGCGTAGTACATTCTAAAGCTACACTCAAATATTTTAAAATAGGAAAAAAAAAAATTAAATATATAATTAATAAAACAACAATCCATAGCAATTGGAAATTAATATCGTTAAAATTGATATTCATTTAAGTCTTAAACATTTTACACATTTCTTTCCAAAATAAGTTGCTTTCTATGGGAACACATTTATATGATTTTGCTTAGTTTACTTCCCCCATTTCACTTATTATTTAAAAAAATATTATGTAATGACAATGTTCCCATTCCCCTTTTTAGTTCAAATTCCTCCTCATATTTTTCCATTTCCCATTTTATTTTATTCAAGAAAAAAAAAATTACATTAAATATTTTATCCCATTTTATAAATCATATGTTGTTCCCAATTTTCTAACAATGTAATTTCAAATACAAATAGCAAACAATAGTCTTATGTACTTTCAAATCTCTTTTTCAAGTTATATTTTACCCATTTATGTCTAAATAAATCCTGTTTCTTACACCTTGTTTTCAAACCTTTTGTAGGCTTCTCTTTCCCTTCTTTCCTTCCTTGCTTTCTCCGCTCTACCTTTATACCCCCTTGTCTCTTAATCTCCACGCTCTTCTGTATTCCTCTTTTCTGTTGGCTTTTCTGACATTGTGTCCCACTTTTCAACCTTATTTTTTCCCTTTTTTGGTTGTTTTTTAGTCTTAATTTTCCATTCTTCTCCTCCTTTCCCCTTTCTTCCTCAGATAAAGTTTCCTTGTCCATTAAAGATGGCTTCTTCCTTCATCCAAATCTTCTTGTTCTTGTAGTTTCTCAAACGGTAGAAGTCGGCCATTTCCTAAAAAATGAAAAACGGAAACCAAAAAGAGCCCTTCCCTTCTTGTTTCCTCTTCTTTAAATATTTTATAAATTCCATTTTCATGTTTCATCACAAGTAACGCCATTGTAAAAAATTTTTTAAACAACCCAAATGATTTTAAATCATTCAAATAAGAATTTCCAAAGAGTCCAAAGTCCACCATAGCAAATCCAAATACACACAGTCTAATTTCCATTTAAATTTTCTTCTTTTTTTCAACTTCTCTTCCTGGGGTTGTAATTCAAGTTTTACAAAGTTCCAGTAAATATATCTTTTTAGAAAGTCTTGTTATGAATTTTGTTTAGTTTTTAATTTGAAGCAATCTCCTCCAGCCAAATCTTAATCTTAATTCTTATCGCTCTTCCCTCCCACTTAAGCATAAAAGTTTTTTTCCGTGTTCAGAAATTGTTATTGTCCCCTTGGGCTTTAATTTTCCAGTTTGATTACCTGCTGATGCCCAAAGCAGGTTTTTTCCAATTTCCTCATTCATCTGCTGTCACCGTAAAAGGTAAGGAGAGTGAGAAAAAACAAACTTTCCCTTCTTCCACTTTCATTCGCTGCTTTCCAGATCTTCTTAGGGATGGATATATCTTTTTCCAAAAATTTAAATTCAGGATATCTTGGATGTTTGCTTCTCATCCCGGTGTCAAGCAAAACTTTCACTTCTCAGCTTCCTCCTGCACAATTCTTTTCGCGGGGTGAAAGCTTCTTTGTGGTGGCATTTCTGAATGCGCTCTACCGCTTTCCGAAAAAAGGGAGTTTAAAGCCAGCTGAGGAGGGTGGGTGCGACTCCCCTCGACACCTGCTAGATGTTCCCCTGTTCTTCAGCTACCTTCCTAACGGGGTAAGCTATACGGGGTAGCTATAGCCCCGAAGCCAGTTGGCTCGGGGCACTCCAGCGGCAAGCGCAGCAGAAATCGTGCACGATCACGGATTCCTGCCACCGCTGAGCCTTGCAAACCAGAAGTCCAGAAATGTTGCTTCTTGTTAGATGTTGCTATTGTAAGCAATAACAACATTAATCAACAGAAGAAGAAAGAAATCGAGCATCGATACAATATATTCCAACAAAATGGATATCCACACAACTTTCTCAAAAAGTCCCTGACCACTCAAGCCAATACAGCACAACCGACATAAACCTTAAAAAGAATTACACTGCCATATGTCAAAAATACCTCAGAAACCACCAACCAACTACTGGAACCACATGGAGTCAGCATAGCACACAAAACAACTCAAGGTGTATGGAGATTCTTCAGTCCTTCAGGTCATGGTTGTCCCAAAGATGTTTTTTCAAGAGGCAACTGGACTTTCTGGTTTTTCTTTGAAGATGTTTGAAAGCTTCTTGGATGAGAAGCGAAAAGTCTTCAAAGAAAAGCCAGAAAGTCCAATTGCCTTTTGAAAAAGCATCTTTGGGACAAGCCAACTAAAGCCTTTCTAAACATCCTAAGTAAAGACCCAGCAACCCTAGAAGTTTCAATTGGGAAAATGTCACAATCTGAAACCAAACCAAGTCCAAAAAATGCCAGGGAATTTCTAGAAGCCTGGCACTCTGACAAATTAGCCATCAATAGACACATAGACATTAACAATATCTATAAACTATGCAAAAGAGACAGTCAACCAACCAAAAATGGTACAAAAAGATCCAAGCATCTCTCCACCAAGCAGTCAGCTCCCAAATCAGCATAGATTAACTCCAAGGTTAACATCAGACCCACAATCAAGTAAATAATACCCCAATCAAGGAATTGCCAAAGAAGCCAACAGTAAACAGCCCAACCAAAGAACCTCGAAGACCATCTCCCACCCACACAGAGAAGCAAGCCACCAGAATATAAACTGAGAGCAAACCCCACTCCTTACTAGCACTGATGATGTTACCTGGTTAAGGCAATTAAATATCTGCAAGAAAACAAGCAAGTTCAGAAAACACCAAGTTTACAAAACACCTATTCCTCTCAATAGGAATGTTTAAAAAGGCTGGCAGACTGCAATGGCAAACATTTCATGTGCATTTCCTGTTTTCTAACATTGCTTTTTCTTTCCTTTTTCCAATGGGAAAGATTATTTTGGAAATTTTTTCAAGGGTGAGATGTTGATTCTTACATTTGGCTTAATTACAAAGGAGCTGAGCATCCATGTGATGTGCCTCCTTTTTTCATTCTATAATCATCTTTTTCCAGCAGTCCTTGGCTTCCTATCTTTCTATTAAACCCCAAAGGAATCTTTTCAAATTAAGAATCAGAAGAAACCAGAAAGGTAGCGGAGCAGCAGAGAAATAAAAAAGGGAGAAGGAAGAGAAAAAAAGCACCACTTTCTGCTTTAAGACATCAACAAAAGAAAATGTTTCAACAAGTGCTGAGAAAGACATAGAAAAATAGAAGCCTTATTTGCAGAAGAGGAAAATCTGGGGGGAAATTAAAGGCAGATTTTAGCATGTTTTTAATTTTTCATGCATTGAGCTCTGTAATCCTTGCAACAGCAGCATGCAATATTTTTCCTACATTAAAGAGAGAATTGAGGCTGAAATGGCATTCCTCAATCAGTCTAATGGTTTAAAAGCTGAGCAGAAGATATTGATTTATGTTCATTCCCATGAGCACTGGCAATGCTTTCTACAATGCTTCCATTGGGTAATTGCTTAAAATATAGTTTTAAACTTAGATAGCAAATAGAAATAGCTTTCTTTCTTACTTATGTATGAAAATATTGTATACATAAAAATATGTGCATGCCTTTGTCATACTGTATATACAGTAGATATACATGCCCCTATATGTATGTTATGTTGTGTATATGAATATATGACATGAATCAGATTTACCAGATTTGGTAATGCAGCAAAATAGGTTGTGCATTTCTGTGTTGTAGTGTAGGCATGCTTTTTCTGCTATGTTTGAAGAAATTATTTCCTCCAAAGAAAGTCTTGCATTTCAGTCTTCAGTGTTGTGACCAGTGGTCACATGTTAAAGTGAGAATCTCAAAAGGAGCATGAATTCTGATGAACAGCAAAGTTCTCTAGTTTTTAGGATTACATTCTTATTTGTCCTAGGTACCACTACAGGAACAAGAAGGCCCATCAACGGGGACGATGGGAACTTTTGAACTCATGAGCTCGAAAGATCTAGCATACCAAATGACCATTTTTGAATGGGAACTTTTCAACTGTGTTCATGAGGTAAAAAGAATGTCTATAAGCTTTTAAGCTGTCTACATTTATATCAAAAAGTGGTAAGATAGATTGAAGATCTATATATATTTGTACAATAATTCTTAAAGGAATTATTAAGCAGGGGGAGGGCAAATCTATGGGGAAAAAACCCAGAAATGAAATATATGCATATATATAAATATATGAAATAAATACATTTATCTTCAAATTTAATTGACTTTATGCCTTTTTAATCATAAAAATCATGTAAAAAGAAGAAGCAGATCTTATATTATGCTGGAAGATTTTGGAATATAGGAATTCTACTTTATTTAAACAATAGCTACCCATTTATATTGTGTTATGGGAAGAAATAAGTACTGCTTATTAACTTATAAAATATCAATCTTGATTGAGAATGTGAGAGTGAGGGAATAAAGACAAAACTACAAGCAAACCTATATTTTAGAGCAGAAGCTTCACTTTGCAACTTATGCAGAATGAAACAACTATAGTTTGTTTTAACCTCCATATTAGGAGAAAAACCAAAAGATATTTAATTCAGTCATTTTCATCCAAAACACAGCATTTTTAAAGATAATGATTGGTTTTTGTTTAAAGAGGTTTTATTTTATTTTTTAATGACTTCCATTTTCCCTCTTCCCTTCTGTTTTCTAGCTGGAATTGATTTACCATACATTTGGGCGGCACAATTTTAAAAAGACAACTGCCAATCTGGATTTATTTTTACGAAGATTTAATGAAATCCAGTTCTGGGTCGTGACCGAGATTTGTCTTTGCTCCCAGCTCAGCAAGCGTGTTCAACTCTTGAAGAAATTTATTAAAATAGCAGCCCAGTGAGTAGATTCCAACTCCAATAGATTGCAGTAGGCCTGGTAACTCTCTCCCACTGATGACAGTAGAGCCTTCACCATAGAAAGGGCATCAAAGTGCAATAAATTTGTCAAGCATGGATTATTTTTCTTTTGTATGAAGCTATTAAGTTAAATCTACTTGAAGAAAAATGTCTTCCTGTGTCTAAGTTAACCTATGAACTGATTTGAGGTTAAGATGGATTTGCCCAGAACAGTAATTATTATATAAATGTTTTACACAATTCAGTGCCTCAATTTTACATATCTAAGTGTTCTAGAACAGGGGTCTCCAACCTTGGCAACTTTAGCCTGGATGACTTCAACTCCCAAAGCTGACTGGAGAATTCTGGGAGTTGGTCTTCCAGGCTTAAAGTTGCCAAGGTTGGAGACCCCTGTTCTAGAATACTGTTCTCTCAACCTGATAAAGCTTGAGCCACAGGGGTGCAGTGGTTAAGAGTGCAGTACTGCAGGCTACTGCTGATTGCCAGCTTACTGCAATTTGGCAGTTCGAGTCTTACCAGGCTCAAGGTTGATTCAGCCTTCCATCCTTCCAAGGTGGGTAAAATGAGGACCCAGATTGTTCGGAGCGATATGCTGACTCTGTAAACTGCTTAGAAAGGGTTGCAACACATTGTGAAGCAGTATATAAGTGGAAGCGCTATTGCTATATTTTCTAGATCGGGGTGTCAAACCCGCAGGCCAGATGCGTCACACATTGGCCACACCCACCCCCAGTTTAGCAAAAGGGGGAAAGTAATGATACGTCATGTGATGACAACGTGACGCCGTGAGTTTGACACCCCTGTTCTAAATGAACAGATCTCATTATCCATGGCTAAAAATTCAAGGTGGATTGATGACTGTGGGAGAACACATCTGGAAATATTAAGATGAGGAAGGTTGCGTGATACAATGTTTCTCAACCTTTGCAACTTTAAGATGTGTGGACCAACTCCCAGAATTTGTCAGGCAGCATACATAGAAATGGAAGTCTGGAAGTTGAAGTCCACACATCTTAAGCCCCTGTCACACTGCACCAACAGATGGAAAGAGGATGTAAAATGGAGAAAAACACTTGCCATCCATTGGTTAACTCGCGATGCTTCCTTCTGTACTCACTTGGCCTCTTGTTTGCTTAGCGCTTGCTATCCGTCCAGCATCCGTGCTATTGAACATTTCATACCACTCAAGAGGTAGTCTTGAGCTGCTCAAAACTTTTGAGCGCGAAAATTGTATCCAATTCATCCGTGTCTGCATCCGTCTAGGCAGTAGGGACATTACTCGTTCTGCATTGTTACGCATGGCTGGCTATATCCGCTAGCATCCGCGGCACATTCCACGAATCAATCGTTCCACGTAAATGGACGCAGGGAGGAAGCGGCAACGGACCGCTGCAGCGTTAGCCTAGCACGGCACCGGAGAAAGGATGAAAAGCGATCAGCTACAGCATCCGCGTCATCCACTACACATCGGCTCTGCCATCCGTCGCACTCCTTAGCGCATGCCTGCTCATGCAATCCTCTAGCCGCAATCCGCTCATCTGCATTCCTCTACGCATTCCGCTTTGCATCCGCTTCGCCATCCGCTCTGATGTCTCCCCCCCGTCGTTCCTTTCCGAGTTATCCGCTCTGCTTATGGCAAATTTTTGCCCAGTTTTGAGAGCGGATAAACAACGGATGGAACATTTTCCTCGTTGCCGCTGTGTCCTTTTTACCAAACTTTTGGCATCCGTTGGGAGGGCAGTGTTAGCAGGGCCTGAACGTTACAAAGGTCGCGATACATTGCATTAGTCATTAGCTTGGCCTTAATTATCTTAATCATCTGGGATGGTATATGTATAATGGCATGTGTCCTTTTCTATTTAAAGTAATAGTGGTTTAAGTAAATCACAAATGGCAAGTTTCTAAGTTCTCATTTGGACATTGGTTTCATTGGTTCATGTGTTGCTAATGATCGCAGCAGTGGCAGGCTGGGTCTCAATTCTGTTCAAACCTATATATAATGAATACATATCCAACATGCCAGAGTGTCTTTCGTCCATCTCAGCATGGGGAATTAGTACAATAGAAACAAAATACATTATATAACATTTTTTACTGTATACATCTTGCTTTTTTTTGTTCTATATTATATCCAGTAGAGGGCAGTAGCGTATACAGAAGAGAAACAAATTCCTTTTCTTAATAATTAGCGCAAAAAAGGAGAAAATGTTATACAACTGAACCATTCGTGTAACTTCCATCTGTCGATATATCCGTGTGTTTTTAATAAGAAAAAAATAATAGAAAATACATTATTATTGAGACAATCAACTAGTTAGTCAGTCAGTGTCGTTGTCTTGGAATTCAACTTTCTGTTTGCTTCTATGCTTCTGTGTTTTTGCCTTGGTAAATTGAGAAGCTCAAATGCTCTGCCCCCAGAAGTTCCTGCACTCACAAATGCATGCCTAGAGTTCTGGGTCAGCTCCTAGGTTCTTTCACAGGGTGGGACGAAGGGAAAGCCAAGGTCAAAGTTGATTGGCTGCCATTTCAGCCCTGCTCCTACCTAAATGTGGGGAGAAATAGGCATAGGTTCTTCTTCACTTCCATTTCAGCTTCTCCAGTCTGAGATTGTACCACACAGGCAAGCCGATCTAGGTGTCTAGATGCCCTGGTTGGACTGTTCCTTTGTAAATTGCACAGCTGTAAGATTGTCTTATTTCACAAAGCATGGTAATATATTCAAGACCTTCATCATTTGCTCATTAGGTTGACGAGGTACACTGGCAAACCCCCTTCTCTTTTCTCATTTAGACCTGCATTGTTCATGTTCAAATTGTACAGGATATTTTTACAACGTGTTTAATGTAGTAAATGTAATCTCTTAAGCTTCGAGGAGCAGTAGTGTCCTCTACAAGCGATAAAGAGCAAGTAAAATACAGGCTTGTGCACTCCAGGATATTAAGAAGAGCCCTGCAGGATTAGACTCAAAGCCAATGGAATCTAGCATCTAATGTGCAAACAAGATGCCCCAGGGAAGTGCCATCCTGACCTATTGTGCTGAATGCACTCTGACAATGCTAAGGTGGCTGCAACGAAGATGAGGAGAGAGAACAGGAAATCCATTCTGGGAAGCTGCTCTCTGCCTAGGTGCTTAAGCATTGAGAGAAAGGAGCTTGTGGTGTGGGGTTTATCTTGGGAGTCACCAGGCACAAACTGGAAGAGGTTGCAGAGACATGGTATGATGGGTCTGCGGAAGGAGGGCCACATCCTAGGGGTGATTATTATTATTTTTTAGTCCATTATTGGATTTCTCTGGATGAAAATAGTTGTGGGACACATCCCTCTAAAAGAGCAAACTGTTTTTATTTCCATACATAAACATTTTCCAAACTTGTCCAGATTTGGCAGCAAAGATTCAAATGTTTGGGGCGGGCGGAGATTGGTTTCAAGCCATAAAGGGGAACGTTCGACTCCCAAATCATCCTGCATCCATTTCCATCTGTATTAAAATGACACAAAACAAAAATTGTGCTGCTAAACAACATGTACAACAAATTGCTCATCCTGGTTCTGATGCAGGCAAGGAGAAAGGAGCTCCATGCCTAAAAAGTAAGGTTCATATTAAGCCATTGTCTAAGTATTCTTAATTAAAAACAACTTTTTTTCCCCAAATGAGAATCTGTATGACTATAGTTCTAGACTGAGTTTTAATAATATAACAGAATGATCATTATTGATTGAAAGACAATGACTAAGTCATTAGCACACAAATAAAAAAAGGTGCCTGCATTGCTAGAATCTTTCTTTGTTCAGGATTTCTGGTTGTTTAATTTGAAGAACTTGCTGACACCAAAAGGCCTACTTTAAATAGTTATTTCCTGGCAATTCCAAATGGCCTTTGCTCCTGTGTAAATATGCTTGGAATTGTAACCTAATTTAATAAACTGCAATGACATCTATTTATGATTGCAATAACAAAAATGTTTTATATTCTCAGACTGAGTTCAAGTGTGTTTATGTATGTCGGTTATTAAGATTGATGTGGAAGAACACAAACCAAAATCAAACACATTTGCAGAAGAGAAGTAAAGCTTCCTATTTTTTTCTTCATCTAATTCTTTCTTTTCTCCAATTGTGCTCTTCTTTTTTTCCAGCTGTAAGGAATATAAAAACTTGAATTCTTTCTTTGCTTTGATTATGGGGCTAAGCAATGTTGCAGTGGGTCGCCTCACAATGACCTGGGAGGTGAGTGCAGTTCTTCAAGGATTTTATTTTTATTTTTTCGTCTGACTTGTGCATTACTGTTTCCTTAGAATAGCAAAGGAGACTGGGCTGGCAGGACCCAATCGTACTTATATTTATGGTGTTAGAGAGAAGGTATAGTAGCTTTAATAAGTCTATTTGTGGATCTTTGGGTATTTTCAGTGGATCATTCAAGAGATCTAATTTTCAGTTGCAAGCAGCACCAAAATGATTATTTTCTCCTCTTCCCACATATCCGAATGAATTACATTTATCATCACTGAGAGTGATTTTCTTGCAGATGCATTTTGTATAAGGATCCTAACTGTGAGTCCTGATGTTTCAGTAGGGAAAAATGCAAATCACTCCAGCCTATTCAGATCTCAAATCCAGTGACTTTTTCTGTGTTGGATGTTGGACTTTTTCTCCCACAAAATTGGCAACCTTCGCTAAGCCCCTCAGTATCAAAAACAAACTTCTGTGAGGCCAGGCAGAAGACTGCCCCTTATAAAAATAAATCTAAATTCCATTTCTAGGTGGGGTTGTTCCTGTTCTCTGCATATCTCTTTAGAAGTTAGTTCTGCTCCTCTCAGAGACCTTAATTAAGCTTAGACATTTATTTATAGCATGGCCAACTTGCATGCTCTGCTCACCTAACAGTTTGAAAGCATGTAAATACAAGCAGATAAATAGGTACCACTTCGGTGGGAAGGTAATAATATACTGTGTTTCTCCATATGGCATGTCCTGTGGCATGATCTCATGCTGGCCACATGACCACGGACATGTCTTCGGTCAGCATTGGCTCAATGGCTTAAAGATACAGAGATGAGTACCACCCCCTAAAGTCGGCTACGACCAGTGGAGTAAAACCTGCATGGATCCTTTATCTACCTTTCCTTAACTTGCATGCTTCCTTATGAGAGTTTATTATTCACCCTTCCTCGAGGATTGCAAGCATTAAAGTGTCAGTGCCATTTAGTGGCAACCTGTCTTGTTTTCCTATGACTTCTTCCAACCTGTTTTCTTAATCGCAAAAAAACAACCAACAGAAGAAATAGCTAAAAAGCTGTTCAGTACTGTTCTGTCAGTATGGGGTGGGTGTGTGGGTGTGTTATATGGTGGCGGTTGTTTTTTAATGCCTTTGAGTTAGTCTTGACTTCTGGTGACTGTCAGGACATGTCCCTGCAGCTTTCTTGGTAGTGTTCTCCTGATTCAGAAATGTTTTGCCCTTCCTAAAGAAAAAGCATGCCCAGCCCCAAGTAAGCTCTCTGTCTTTAGCATTCATACTCTCCTGATTTCTGGCCTGGCACTTTCATCCACTATTCCAAATTGGTCCTCTTCATTGCTCTGTAGAACTTATTATTGGAAAGTGACACCATTTATGTAGTAACATAAATCTGAATATTATATGATAGACTTTGCACTATGCAGTATCTCTAGGAACCCTGGGCACTTGGTAAACAATAGGCCTGTAAATGTTACAAAGATCTGTGAATGATGTTGCTAGATTATTGCACTTGGGGAATGTGGTTAAAAATGGGAGCAACAAGAACATAGAAAGAGGCTCTTTCCTCTGAAGGCTGATGGGAAATCCAGATTGGAATTTAATTTCCTTTGCGGCCGTTTAACTTCTGTGAACTAAGGAGCAAAGCACTCTCTATTTCCCAGGATATTTTGGGGTCTGCAACTAAATCTGCTCCAAGCTTCAGAGTTCTCTATTTATAATCTGGTTGCTAGGAAACTTGCTGTATTTTTCACTGCTGCTTTGTTGTAAATGAGCAGTGGAAGAACAAGATTTTCTGCCATCTCAGACCTGTTAGAGAACTAGGAACAAGTTACTCTGCCCCTTCATGTGAAGATGAGCCGAAGGGCCTGGTGGAGGGTATGCTGTCTGTTGGCATAGACAATATGAACCGGCAAGTGAATTGTCCTTGTGCTTTCAGAAAAATCAAGCAATCTGTATTTGATACAAGATTCCATACGGGTGTTTTCTTTGTTTTTACTTGGCAGAAACTTCCAAGCAAGTTCAAGAAGATCTATGCAGAGTTTGAAAGCTTAATGGTAAATGCAATACAGATTTAATTCTACGCATGGCACATTCTGGATACATTTTATTTCCAAACTCGATTTTAAATCCCTCTACGTTCTACATTTTATGTGTCCTTGTGTGACTTTAAAGAATTTATGATCCCGTTACAGTGCTGATAAAACAAGCATATATGACTGATAAATTACACTCTCAGGGAACCTGTTCTGAGAAAATATCTGTCCTACTTACAGTCGATCTGGGAAATCTAAAAAACTTTATCTTCCTTAGATATCCCAACTTTAAATTTGTTCGTGCACTATTTTTACAGAATCCTAGTTTTATAGCTTATAGAGATGAATCAGCAAATGCACGAAGAAGAAGAAAAATTCAGAGAATTAAGCATGTTACAATATATAACCACAGGGACACTTTTGCTGCAGATAGATGGTTAGCTTTTTTTTTTATTAAAAATGTACTTCAGACACTAATCCTCCTTTCAAAAAAAGTGGCTGTAATTTACATATATTTTAATTTACCCAATGCCTCTTTTTTCTTTTGTTTTTAGGACCCTTCAAGAAACCATAGGGCCTACAGGCTCACAGTTGCTAAACTGGAACCACCTATTATTCCCTTTATGCCTTTACTCATCAAAGGTAACAAGCTAAAGGGAAAAAAAGATGACTTAAAAAATGAGATATTTTAAATTAGATATGTGTTTCTGTAGTTTCCCAACTCATTAAATATATTTTCATATATCTTCATATATCTAAACATTAACTTATCTAGCAAACAGGGCTTATGAAAATATGTTAAATGTTACTCTTTTTTTACAGGAAAATACTTCAAATAGGTATATTAGGGTCAAAAACTGATATATATATATATATATATATATATATATATATATATATATATATATATATATATATATTATNATATATATATATATATATATATATATATATATATATATATATGCTAAATTAAATTTCTGCTATTTATATGGATTTATTTATATTGCAGACATGACATTTACGTATGAAGGTAACAAGACCTTTATTGACAATCTGGTGAATTTTGAAAAAATGGTAGGTAATGCATATTCCCAAAGCAAATGTTTTGATGAGTGACATCCTTCTCATGCTGAAATCAATGGACAAATAATAGAGTTGATTTTGGAATGTGGGTTTTCATTGCTATGCCAAAAGAGCCTTAGCAGGCAGGCATTGGAGCAAGAAGCTATCAGATGTTAAATTAATTCAAAGTTGCAAAAGATCCCATTGCCAAGAAAACTTTCTCATTATCAATCAACGAGTAATTTTAGTTCAATAGATCCAGAATAATGTCTTTTTGACACTTCATTTCCTCTTGCAGGTTAGCTTTATTCGTTGAATGAATGAAGCCGAGGCAATTTCCCTTCCATGATTATGCATCACTCTTAATTTTGCTCTGTCACCAATTTGTGTCCAAGAGTGTTGTAGGTTCCATCTTTTTTAAAAGCAGCAGGTTTTCAAGGCTTTGCCACTTCATAATGCTGATGACTAAAAATTTTCCTATTACTATTTTTTTAAAAAATCAAGACATAAAATACACCCTCGATTTCACTAAATGTTGATGACAGAATTTTTGAAACTAGCCTATATGGCAAATTCTGTGAGTAGAAAATAATTTTAATCTTCACCATTATCGTCTGGAAATATTCAGGTGGAGATTTAGTGCATTGCTGTTGTTGATTTTGGTTTGATTTTATGTCTCTTGTATTTCTTCCCTCAAAACATGATGCCTTCTATTTTAGTGTGTCTTGTATCAAAGCCCTGTACATTGTGTTGCATCTATGGTGTGCTTGGGAGACTCTGCCCCGCTTAAATCATAAGGTTGTTTTCCATTGATCAAATGATTACATACTGTGAGCTTTCTTTGACTTAAGACCATACCTGTCAAGGGCAGACACTGCAGGAGGAATGATACAGTTTTGATGCAGAGGAAGGGAATTCTCTGTGTTGTAATTCTTGACAGATATGTGAAAGCACACCAACAAATCTTTCTGACCCAGTGGGAAAATAAATGCAGTTCAAATTTGTGCCTCTTCAATGGACTGGGTGATCCAGATATCCCTAGGCAGCAGCATAGATGAAAGGAGAGATGACATGTCTAGAAATGGCTGGAACAGTGATGGTGTCAGCTTTGGAAGTCATATTAGCACCAGGAGCTTCCACGCTGCCACATTCCTGTGCCTGGGAAATTGGGAGGGGGGATTTTGTAGAGTTTTTGTAGTTAGCCATAATAGCATTCTTCTTTGCAGTCAAGGTCATGTCATTCCTGCACCTGGATGAGGAGTGCTTAAGGGATGTCTCAAAGTTGGGGTGGATGGTGATTGGGCCATATGATGTACTCAGAACTCTCAGATTTGGGTTTTCCCAGATGTGCCAGTATGACTACTTGAATAAAATGGAACTTTGAGAAAATGTCCACCTCAGAGGTTTTGGTGTTGGAGTTTGGTTTTTCTGGAACACTGACAGATGGACATCTTGAGAAAAGGGGCACAAATGTTCCCCAAATTGTTCCGCAGATGACATGATTTGTCTCAGTTCAGGGCTTCCCCCAAAACTATGCCATACATATTCCATTGTAGAAAACAGTCACAAGGCAACTCAGGGCATTTTTACCTCAGAAATTCCTCCAATTGGCAATTCAGAACAGTGCCATCAACTGCTGCTTCTCCTATTTACTGAGGCCCTTCACCCTTGACGTGTGAAATGAGGATTAGTGAATGTGCGCATATTAGCGTCCAGGCTTTATGGATCTAAACAAAAGGAATTCACACACTGATCCTTCTAGGGGAAAAAGATGGGGCAAACATGCTTTCATTTTTGGAACATAGAGATTATGCAAAAAGTGTGACTTAAACAGCAGTTTTTGTATGATATATATGAATATTTATAACAGTATTGAAGCCTGGACCAGAAACGGATTAGCAGGTAATGTGGCTGGCCTGTTGCCACAATTCTAGGCTGTGGATTTGGACTGGAACTGTGGATAAAGGGCTAGATGGAGGAGATGATTGGAGAGGGAAACAATCCCAGAGTCTCCATGGCTTTATCTATTTGTTCTGTTATGGAGGAATCCAGATCTTCTTTTTTTTTTTTTTTTTTCCNTTTTTTTTTTTTGTTTCCCCTCATATGACTTCTAAAACACACTGCATAAAAGTAGAATTGTTTGGTGGTTATACAGTGTTGTTCTTGGCTGCTCTTTCAGAAATCCCTCCATTATTATTATCTTGTCCCTTATGTGCATGACATATCATAAGGCCCACTATCATTTCAGTATAAATCGATATCAAGAACTACCCCGCATCATCAAATTACTGTTTCAGAAACAGCCTTATAATTAAAATAGAGTTGAGAGGCACAGTTATAGTTGTTATGGTGTGCAACGGATATGTGAATTTAGCTTCCTTAAAGTTAACATTTGCTTGAGTTGCTTTACTGATAGAAAGGAATTATCAAAATTCTTCCTTGATATTGAGGATAATTCAACTGAGGGGGAAGGCAAGTGAAACTTAAATTCCACTGCTTTAAATGGATTTACCACAAGGACGATGTAATGCAGCTTGCCTCCTAGCAGATGCTATAGAAAAGTTATTCTTATGTTTATTTGAATTAAGCATAGCTTTCAGAACTGCCCTGGATTAACATGGGAATAAGAAACCTGTTCAGTATTAAGAAGTACATAAAGCATTTCACTGAAGGTAGTCATGGAAGATGGGAACCCATTTTGCTTTGATAACATAGGATATATTGCATATTTGGCTATCAGATACTGAGGATAGCAGAGGCTCTTAGCAAAAAATTATGAATATCGTATGGCCTGTAGGGTGCTCCTAAATTGGTCCCTTCCTGTGCTTTGAAAGGAATTGTCTAATTACAACCTGATCAGCTCACGGAATATAAGGGAACACCATATTGTCCTTCCTCTTAGCCATCAAATGTTTAGGACAGAGCGGAAACCTTTATTTTCATACCTATGAATTCCCAGAAATGTTGGTCCATCTACCATTATACGATAATGCTGGGTAAAATTCACTTGCTCTGGTCCATCCAAAGGATTTTTAAAATATTCCTAGAAATAGATTTTTACCAGCATTTTGCATGATATTTGAATTTAGAATGAAGAGAACAAGGAAGAAGAGGATATTACATACAATATATGTGCATTCAAGAATGATGGACTCATTAAGAGAATTGCACATAAAGAACTAAACCAGTTAGAGAAAGCTTAAGCTAATGATATCTGCCCTAAATAATGTCTTCCTTATCAAGCAAAGTTCCCAGACATTTGGAGTTGGTGATGGCTATATGGACTTTTGAAAAATGTAGTACATGCTTTTAAAAAATAGTTACGTTAGGAAATTGGACTAATTTCAAAATTGTTATATCCCAAGACATGAAATGGCTTTGTTCATGCTTATTGTTCCCCAAATTTCTTATCACTTATCCCTAGTTTAATCTTTGGGATTTTTCTTCTGGGAAAGTATCAAATGGAGCAAAGATTGTGATAGATAACAGTGGAAATATCCACAGACACATTGGTGCCAATGAGCTCCAGATTAGAATCCAGGATGTAATAGAATTGGTGGTTAAATTTTCTTTCTTTGGTGATCTTTTCTATTTTCAGCGCATGATTTCAAATACTATTAAGACAGTGAGATTTTGTCGGAGCCTGCCTTTCAGTAAGTATACTTATGTTATCATAATGACAATTTTTCATCCGTTTCATCAGTGTAAAGTATAGTGTCATAGATTGGAAACAACGAGTAGAAACTAGAAGTAGAATCAAATGCCACTGAAATCAGCTTTTCTATGTTTTTAGAAGAGAAAGGAAGGAGTTTTGAAATTATGGGGGGCTCTTTGTTAGCTAATAAGTATTATCTCTGCTAATAAAATAATAATGCATAATTCTCCAAGTATCAGTCAAAATAGTGTTCAATGTATGAATTTTTAATGTAATCTTAAGGTAAAGTAACTCACTGCCTTGAATCTCAGTAGAAATATACGTCTGATAAATAGAAACTTATAGGTAGTCCTCAATTTACGACTGCAATTGAACCCAAAATTTCTGTTCTTAAGTGAGACATTTGTTAAGTGAGTTTTGCCCCATTTTATGACCATCCTTGCCACAGTTGTTAGATGAATCACTGTAGTTGATAAGTTAGCAACCAGGTTGTTAAGTAAATCTGGCTTCCCCATTGACTTTGCTCGTCAGAAGATCACAAAAAGTGATCACACAACTTTGTGACACAGCAACCGTCATAAATATGAACCAGTCACCAAGCACCTGAATTTTGTTGACATAATCATCGTGGATGCTGCTACACAGTTTGTAAGTGTGAATAGCAGTCACAAGTCCCATTTTTCAGTGCCGTTGTAACATTGAACGGTCACTAGATGAACTGTTGCAAGTTCAGGGCTACTTGTAATAAATGGCTTACGTTTGATTTTGACTAAGCATATCAATAGCTCTTCATTCCTGTTTCATCAGATCCTGATGCATCTCAAGCAAATAAGAACCACCAGGATCTCCGGGGTTATGTCCGTCAATTAAATGTGATTGATAACCAGAGGACTTTGTCGCAGATGTCACACCGTCTTGAGCCACGGCGTACTTAAGTGTCGGAAATTATACTCTCCCTCTTCCTCCAATACAAGGTCTTTCCTAAGAACAATCTCCCTCTTTTTGCTACTGCACTGCCACCGCAGAGAGAAGCAACAATTAATTCTACTGTAAGATCTTTGTTCAGTAATGCACAATGTTCCTACCACCCAGGAAACAGCACAGATGTTTGGCTGATGAAGAAGACATGATCTGTAGCCGAGAGGTTGCCAAGATTGTATACTCTACATTCATGTAAAAAGTTTTGTACAAAATAGAAGTCTTTATTTAAAAATGGAAAAAATTCCAAAAGCTGGTGAGATGAGTATTTAAGAGAGAAAACAAAGTATGGATGTATTCCTTGGCTAATAGAAGAAATTAAATGTTTGGTCCACTACAAAATTAAAATGCCCTATGGATTTGCATGTTCAACTTACATGGTTTCAGTAGCAAAAATAATTAGTAGCAGGAAAAAAAATACAGTAACATCCTACCATGTTTTTCATATTCAGAGAATAGTTAAAAGCCTTTTTTTTTTTTTCCTGCAAGAGAAATATATTTTTTAAAAGTCAACTCTAACCNTAAAAGCCTTTTTTTTTTTTTCCTGCAAGAGAAATATATTTTTTAAAAGTCAACTCTAACCATATTTGCCTTACAGCAGTTGAGAATTATGGCCACCTCAGAAGCCCTAAGACTGGCTGAGTCCTTAATACGTTAGTATCTATCATGTAGATTTGACTATGGTTGGGTTTTGTGTGTGTGTGTTCCTTTTAATAGCCAATCAGGATTTTACTCATTGNAGACTTGACTATGGTTGGGTTTTGTGTGTGTGTGTTCCTTTTAATAGCCAATCAGGATTTTACTCATTGTCAGAACAATGTAATGAGGTTTTGAAAAACAGAATTGAAAGCCGGTGGGAAGATACAACTTCAAAAAGAGCACAATCTGCACAATTGCTCAAGCTAATATTTTCCTCGATATAGGAAATCTTTAAAATCAGCTGCACTGTTGGCTGATTTAAGTGGTATTTCTAGACTAAACTTTACAAAATATCTTCTAATTTTCAGGAATCATTTTGCACTTTTCAACAGGCAGTATATACAAGTGTTTATTTCTTTATGTGTTAGGCATTGTCCCATAAAAAAACATTTTATCTATTTTATTTAGCATGTAATTGAAGTACAGGTTTCTGTTTATATTTGGTCTGTATTTCATGTTAAAAGGAGATGGTTTATGATTTATGTAAATAAAATGCACTAATTAAATATAATTGCCAAATAAAATACGATCCTTGTTTATTTAAAAAGGGGACATGTGACACTTTTATCTTTATTCTTTTTAATTTGTTGTCATAGGTACTATCTTTTGCCATTGGACTTTGCTATTAGTAGTAAGTACTTTCACTGACCCCAAAATTCAGGCCTCAGCTGTTACTGTGGAAAATAACTGGATTTGATTTAGTTTATATCATAGGCTGCCCAATTTACTTAGAATACAAATCTAAAGGGAGATTCAATGTTCTCACTTGAGGCACAAATAACAACATTCAAATTATTTTATTTCGGATACATCATGCAATGTGGACAAGAACTCTCTGGAGGAGGCTCTGATTCTGGGAAAGGTAGAAAGAAAAAGAAGAACTTTTCTTTTCTTACTTAGTGGTAGCAAGGTGGATGGAGTCAGTTATAGTGGCAGTGAATGCATCTTTGGGAAATCTGAAAGACGAGGTTAGATATGGATCATAACGGAGAATGGACAGATCATATAATGTTGCTAGGAATTGACACTGATTTGATGGCACATAATCAGGGGTGGGATTCAAATTTTTTAACAACTGGTTCTGTGGGTGTGGCTTAGGTGGTGGGTGTGGCTTGGTGGTCATGTTATTGGCTGGGTGTGGCCAACTCAATATCACTCACATCGAGGCACGCATCTCCTCGCCTGGCTTCTCATGACTGTGGGGATGCTGCAACAGTCGTAAGTGTGAAAAATGGTCATAAGTCACTTTTTTCAGTGCCATTGTAATTTTAAATGGTCACTTCACACAAGCAAAGTACCAGCAAAGGAGGGGAAAAAAACTCCAGAGAAGTTTCTGAGACAGGAAATCTAGTCCTGCCAAGAATGTAATAAGGGTTAATGGAGAGGCAGCTTCTGTAAGCAACACCAGAATGTTTTCTTCCTGCCTTCCTTACAGGATTAGGCCAGTAATTTCTTCTAACAACCGGTTCTCTGAACTTAGAATGTTATCAACCGGTTCTAGAGAATAGGTGCAAACTGGTAGAATCCCACTCCTGCACATAGTCAAAAAAATTGAGTATAAAATTAGAAAGGAATCAGTGGTGGTATTCTACCAGTTCGGCTCGTTTCTGCAGAGCTGGTAGCAGCGATGAGCAGCGGAGACCAAACTGGTTCTCTCCGCCACTCTGCTGTTGGACTCGCCTGCCTGCCCGAGCTCCCCGACTCCCTTTTATCCTCCACTTTTGAAGTGCAGCTACTTTGGGCGGCACAGCAGAGCGCTAAGTGGCAGCTGCTGAAGCGACTGGGAGAATGCAGGCTTGCAGGAGGTGAGTTGGAATGCCTCTGCACCTGCGCAAACTGCACATTTGGCGCATGTGTGCATGCAGTGTGTGTGCATGTGTGAAAATCATGCCCACCAAGCCGGTGGTAAAATGATTTGAATCCCACCACTGCAAGGAATGTTATTTTTTTGTAAAAAAAAATTTGAACAAAATCAGGTGATGGAGGCAAGAATAGCAGGGCAGTTCCTGAAAGACTGAACAAAGTTTAACTTCAGATAAACCGATGCATGATTTTTTTAGACCAGATTTCTATTAACTTAAAGGAAAGGGGCAGACAGCTTTCCTTTTTTTTCCCCCCTGGCCTCAATTAAGATCACATTTGCCGACAACACCCTCCAGTTGGAATAAAATGTCAAGTTTGTTAGGGTTTTACCGTGCAAGCAGCATTTTTAGGAAATAGTTGAGAAGACAGCTGGTGCATAAATTTCCACCTAGGGCAACTCAGAATCGTGGCTGAATAGAACCAGGTCGTCTGTGGCTGCCCTTCGCAAAAATAAGCGCTCAGTTTGCATTTTACTCTGAGGAAAAGAACTTGGGTTAAGAAAAATGTCACTTCACATTTCCCGGCAATCTCTGAGAATGCCTGTGTTTCCTCCTTAATGGTATTAATTGCCTTTGCATGAATAATCTAGGCGCACAGCTGGTGTACAGGAATTTATACATTATCAAACTAATACTGTTTTTGAAGCAGAGTATTTTCCTCCATGCTACTTAAGCTACCCCCCATTGTCTCAAGGGAGGTAGATGTTGATGTAAAATAAACAGCTCAAATTAACACTTATGACAATTGATATCCTCATTAGGTTTCATGTCAACATTCACTATTGAAGATGGGGACAATTTTCATCTCTTAAAGCAGATTTTAAGTGTACTTCTTGGCTTTAAAAAAAACAATAAGAATGACATCATGGTCTTATTCCACATTAAAGAAATTCTGGTTAACAATAGAAGGTGGAGTAAATGACACAATTTGCAAACAAGTGGAATTAAGGCATTAAGGAATGATCAATCTGCATGAGAAATTTAAGAATGTAATCAAAGACAGGATTTGGGGGTTGGTCCAGACAAAATTGTCCTTTTTAAACATGGCTACTTTCTGTATTTTCTGCCGAAAACAAATCAGTTGAAACAAGGAAAGTAGAATAACAGCAGTGAGTTCCAGTCCATGATGATGGTAGAGAAAGATTAAATCCATGATTACTCAGTAATTGGATGCTAAAGAGCTTGGCTTCTCTCTTCCTTTCGCTTTATATCCATATAAAGAGGTCATAAGTGAAGAATAATTAATTTATATATTTGACCCAGTTAAATATTCCCATCCTTGGCAAAGGTAATATACTAAAAGTATTGACGTAGTGCCTAGAGTAATTACAGTCTAGATAGGGAGGAATCGGTTTAGACTGATTCCTAGCTAGATAGAATGGGTGTGATACAGACACCATCTGGCTTTAGAGATACCCTGTTTTTGATTTCCTTTGTGGTTGGGCTTCCCTTGAAAAAGCTGGCTTGAAATGTGGAGATTCTTCTATAGACGCAACTATATCTGGCACACCAACTACAATGCTTCCAGAACCAGGGAGCATTGAACATAGTTACTCAGGTTCTTGCGATCCCAAAGTAGAGCTACTGCAATTCACTGTATGAAGCTGCTCTGAAGTTAAAACTGATGAGACAAGAAACAGATGAGAACTCCAGTTTCTTCCTCATAATTTTCATTTGAGCTTGTAAGTGCAATTTAAGGTCCTGGTTGTTAACATACAGCCTTATAATAGCCCAAGGACTTGTTATCTTCAACACTCTCTACTCAAAAGTGAATCTACCTATCTGGTAAGATTTGGAAGAGAAGCATTACCATTTTACATGGTAATGACCAAGCCAGGTGAGGCCAGGGAGAGGTTTGCTTTGAGAATTCAAAGCCAACAAGGCTTTAGCCCCGGGGAGTGGGGTGGGTGTTGTCAGTTCTTTGTTTGGCAATCTTATCTAACTAAATGCCAGTTTTTCTGATCAATTCAGTAGATTTGACTTTTAGACTTTTGTTTCTGTTCGTTCCATACAAACTTCATCCTCGATAATATAGTATAACCCTAACATAAATTTTGCCCCAGTTTTCAGTCTGGATTGCTCATCAAGGAACGGAGTTTGAATGTTCATTAGGTTGAAGGCAGTGACTGACATTGGCATGTCAAGTGTCACCCTTCAAAAGTGGGCAGGACTGGAAGCTGAAGTTTGTTTCATTTTACCAAAATGATTGCAGTCGGCTCTGTGGTACACTTTTTGTTCCTTGCAATAGGAAATGGTATTGAATGTCACTATGACATTTAGGAGAGCCAAGACTTACCCTACCCTATTGTTGTACAGCATTTCTGAAAGACCTCAAAATCAATTAAGGTAGGTTCAAACTATCGAAAAATACTTGTAGGGCATGACAGGGCCACCATATTTAATGCCCTGTCACACTGGCCGACGGATGCAAAACGTTTGTAAAAAGGACACAGCAGATGAGAAAAAATGTCGCAGTCAGTTTGTTATCCGTTCTCGAAAAGGGGCAAAAATTTGGCATAACCAGAGCGGACAACACGGAAAGGAACGGAACGGGGGAGGACGTAGGGCAGATGGAAAGGAGATGCTCCACAGGAAGCTTAGCGGATGGAAGCGGCATGGGAGTGGGTGGCACATCCGCAAGGCTTCTGGGGGAGCGCAGCAAAGCGGACGCGGAACGGATACAGTGGATGCAGAGCGTGCATGCAGAGCGGATGAAGGCGGATGCAGAGCGGAAGCCTAGGCGGAAGCCGAGCGGGATGCCTAGCGTTCACTGCGCATGCAGGGAGGATGCATAGCGTCAGCCCTCGCGGATAATAAAGGGAAGCAGCTCCCAAGCAGGTCAACATTCAGAGGAAAGACCTGCTTCCGACCAGCTCTCCAGCCTTGCCTGCCTAGCGCCGCCAGCCAGCAAACCCCACAACCATGGGGAAGAAAGAAAAGCCTAAGCATCTGCTGCCAGCCCTGGCAAGAGGGACAGGGCCACCCCCCCACCCCTGGCCTCACTCTGGCTTCGCTGGGGCTTCTGCAGCCCAGGCTCGCTCTTCTGGGACTGGGGCTTCTGCTGATGCTGCTTCTGGAGGAGCTGCTGCTGCTGCTTATGGCGGTGGTGCTTCTGCTGGTGCTTACTCTGCTGATGCTGCTTCTGGCGTGGTGCTTTCAGCTGGTGCTTACTTTGCTGAAGCTGCTTCTGGCGGTGGTGCTTCTGCTGTGCTTACTCTTGCTGGCACTGCTCCTGGTGCTGGGGCTTTCTGCTGGTGCTTACTCAGCTGCACTGCTCCTTGGTGCTGGGCTGTCTGCTGGGCTTAACTCTGTGGCGCTGCTCCTCGTCCTGCTGTCCTGCTGGTGCTTCCTTTTCCTGCTGGTGCTCCTGTTCTGTGGTGCTCTGGTCCCTGCTCGTCGGGCTGGTCCTGCTGGTGCTGCTGCTGGTGGGGGTGTGGAGGAGCAGCCCCTACAACCTGGAAGCCCCTTGATGAGGGCCCATGTGGTCCTGCCAAAGGGAGAAGAGGCAGACGTGAGAACGGGAGAAGGCAATACAACATAGAAGAGGAACATTGAGGATCATGTGCTGGAGTGGCTGAGAGAGAATGAGTATCATGGGCAGAAGGGACACAGGCTCTATAGGGACACCAAAAGGAAGCAGGCTGCTTGGAGAGAGAAGGCGAGAGCCTGGGCTACACTTCGGAGTGCTCCTCGGCTGGGGAAGCACATGCACACCTGGTACGGAAGCTGCACTTCAAGAAATCTGGCCAGGCCACGGTCAAGCTGACGGACAGAGAGACCTATGTGATGGCCAGGTTGCAGCTTCCTGGAGGGTGAGATCCACCACCGAGAAGTAGCCCCTCTCACAACCCTCTCTCTCAGGCAGCCTGCTGAGAGCCAGTCCCTTTCGGCAGAGAGTCAGCTCCTGTCTCCAGGCAGGTATCCTGTGGAGCGTGCCACGACAGAGACCCCCCCGACAGCTGTACTACCTGTGGTGGAGCGCATGGAGGACCCCTGATCCAGTGGAGAAAGGAGACGGCACTTCACCACAGCCCAACCACATCCACCCCCAGCTCCACCCCCACAGAAAGGCAGAGGAGGCAAAACGCGGAGGGACAGAGCCACACTGTCCTGCTGGAGATAAGAGACACCATCAGGAGCAGTGTAGAATCTCCTCTCTCAGCTGGTACACACCGACTCCTCATCCTCCAACCACAAGCCCTTCCTCACCTATGTGAACCAGACCTCATGGACATGCGGACCCAGTACCAGGTGGTGAAGGACAGGATCATCGATCTGCTTCACAACCCTCCAGACCAGATGAACTCTGCTCCACCCAGTCCAGGTCTGCTCCTCCACCCAGGTGATGTCACTCCCTTCCAAGGCTTTCCACAGGCCTCACCACCCGCGTCTAAGGCTACCAGGAGTCCAAGCAGCAAGGCAGCAGCCCTTCCCAGTCAGGCACATGTTCATCCTCCCCGGCACGGGCCACGCACTGGTGCCGATGCACCGATTGCCACCCCCACGCACCACCAGGACACCGATGCCCACACACCGCACACTAGTCCTCACCCCAGCTGCAGACCAGACAGCCCACTACACTGGCTCCTTCCTCCACCACAGCCAAGCCCGGCCTCAGTAATTTCATCGGTACTGGGGCTGACACCCATGTCATGGAGGAAGGGCTCTCAACATCACGGGACTGAGCCAGCTGTCTGAGAGCCCTCACTACAGACAACCACACGCCTCCCTATTGTCCTCTCGGGGCCAGGCACCCCAGTGGCGCTTCAGACCAGCACTCCGCAGCAGCCACCTCCACAGCACCTGGACCCCTTCACCCCTGAGACTGGGCACACCTCCGAGTGACCAAGGAGAGTGCCAGAGACTGGGTGGCTACTGTTGACTTATTATTGCTTGGACACTTGACTTGGGTCATTTTTCTTTTCAAGCTTGTTATAATAAAGATTATCTTTGCTTCACACACTTGCTTCATTTATTTTATGAAATAAAGTCTTGGTGGAAACTTATAGAAATGGTTTAAGCCTTTGCATAGCTTGTGGGATGGGTTAAGATAGCAGTGGGATGGGCAGGGATACCTTTGGGATGGTAATAGCAGTGGGATGGGCAGGGATACCTTTGGGATGGGTAAAAGCAGTGATGGGAAGGATACTTTTGGGATGGAATAGCTGTGGGAAGGGCAGGGATCCTTTTGGATGGGTAATAGCTGTGGGATGGGCAGGGATACCTGTGGATGGGCAGGGATACTTTGGGATGGGTAATGGATAGCAGTGGGATGGGCAGGGATACCTTTGGGATGGGTTTAAGATGCTGTGGGATGGGTAGGGATACCTTTGGGATGGGTTTAAGATAAGCTGTGGAATGGGCAGGGATACCTTTGGGATGGGTTAAGATAGTTGTGGGATAGATAAACCTCCAGTGCAAGCATAGTGGGACTGTATGGTCCACCCTCCCAGGTGCCACACCTTTGGCCCTTCATTATCAATAACAATGTAAGCATTGATCCACACATTTGAACATAAACACAACTCTTTATTAAATGCCCTGTTCATTGTAGGCCCACCCAACATAACATGGCCAATCTCATCAGTGTGATGAGACAGGCTGAAGGAAGCATCCCTTAATCATCTATCATCCTGTCTTGCCACACCACTGCTCCACTGGAGAGTTGCACCAGTGTTTCAGGAGGTTGCACTGCTTCTTCCCTTCATGTGAAGCTCTGTTGGGGCCTTGCACATCCTCAGTGTCTATCAGGTTTCGCCTTTGGCTCCATTCCCCAGGCTCCATGTCCCCATTGCCTTGTTGGAGGTCCACAAGCCTGTTCTGCAAGACTGGGTAGCGGGTGCGCATGAGATTGTGCAGGCTGCAGCAAGCTTCCACGATCTCCTCATGGTCTGTGGGTTGATGCTGCATGGTGGTGAGAAGTACCTGGAACCTGTTGGCCAGGATGCCAAAGTGTTCACCACCCGCCTTGCCCTGGACAGCCTGTAGTTGAAGATCCTCTCTCACGGGTGAGGAGTCTGGAAGTGTAGGGCTTCATGAGGTAGGTTGTGAGGGAGAAGGCGTCATCCCCCACGATGAAGTAGGGCACATCTTGTGTGTCGTTGGACAGGGGTCTGGATCTGGGAAGCCCATGATGAGGTTGTGTTCCAGCCCCTCCTTGAGGTGACTGGCGTTGTATACCTGGGCATCTGAAGATGAGCCGTTGCCTGAAGCATTGATGTACATAACTTGTAGTCAGCATCGACCATGGCGAAGAGGATGATGCTGAAGAAGCCCTTGTAGTTGAAATAAGTGGCCCTGACTTGGCTGGAACTTGCAAGCCACGTGCTTGCCATCTATGGCTCCAACGTGTGGGGGAATTCCACTTCTGATACACTGCTTGCAACTTTCTTCAAGCCTTCTTCAGTGGAGGGGCACTGGAGGAGCTCCTCCAGGTATTCTTCGATGATGGCCTGCACCATCTTCTTGACCACAATGCTGATGTGTTGTGTGGCCCCTCCAGCCATCCTGCATGCTCCGTATGTGGTCCCTGAGGCCAGGTGGCGTAGATTCAGTGCCACCTTTCAGTCCAGGGTCCAGGATGGACTGGAAGTTGGTGTTCTGCTTCGTCAACCTGGGTGTCAGCCGCTCCACAACTTCGTCAAACATGGCTGGAGGCATCCTCATGAAGTTCTGGAATGCACGAGGGTCTTCGTTCCTCAGCTCCACCATCAGCTTGTTGTCCAGTCCGTACTCTGCTCTTCTCCCGATCCATCTTTGGACCCAGACGCTTCTTGGCCGCCTCTTTTCTTCCGTAGAACAGTTGAAAGAGCTGTAGATGGCTTGCAGTGTTGCAGAACGATGGTGGCTACCAAAAGGAGTGTGTTACAATCCATGGTGGACATCAATGGATGCTGTGGATGAGCAAGATCCAGATGAAGGCTGCAGAGGTCTGCACAGCAGGGCTGCTGGACTGAAAGTGAGATCCAGGTGAGTTTGCTCCCCCTTTTTATAGGCAATATAGGTTTTCCACTAGGTGTCCTTTTGCATCCTCTAGGCACCCTCTAGAACATCCTAAATATCCAAGATAGGTCCCCTCTGTGAACGTTTTTTCCATTTTAAATGCTTTCTATGCGAGCTGCATCCGCTTTCATCCTTTCTCTGTCCGTGCTACTAACCGCTGCGCATCTGTTCTGCGTCTGTTTCGCTTCCTCCCTGTGTCGCTTTACCGCTGGAGTGGATTTGAGTTGCGCAGATGCACAGCGGATGCCTAGCAGTGTCACAGACATGTAATGGATGACAACGGATGTGGAACGGATGTTCCCCGTATGCGTAGCAGATGCAGAATGGACGCATTGGATATATTTTCCGCTCAAAAAGTTTTGAGCAGCTCAAAACTTTTTGAGTGGATGGAACCTCAGTCGACGGATGCTGGACAGATAGAGAGGAAGAAAAACGGATGCAGTGGAGTACAGAACGGATGAATCACGTTAACCAACGGATGGAAGTAGTGTTTCTCTCTGTTTTACATCCTCTTTCCATCCGTTGGTGCAGTGTGACATGGGCTTTAACTAGAATTGCTAAAGGGCAGGAATATAGAGAAGTATTATCTATGGAGATACTGCCTCCATAATACTTCTTTATCCCAAAGGTGCTTTTTCAAGAGGCAACTGGACTTTCTGGTTTTTCTTTGAAAATGTTTCGCGAGAAGCAAAATGTCTTCAAATCAAAACCAGACAGTCCAGTTGCCTCTTTAAAAAGCACCTTTTGAACAGAGAAGCATTACTTTCTTCCTGAACTAGCCAATCAGACTTTCTTACTATAAGTTCTGATCCCACAATTCAGCCTTGGCATGATAGCCCAAGCACATCCAATAACCAAAACTCATCCATCAGTACAGAATTACAGTGATGCTTAAAGGTTTGTGAATCCCTTTGAAATTTTCAGTTAAAAAAAATTCAATTCCAATCCAAATGCATTGCCAAAGGAAATACACATTTGGAGATTCCATTCCTTCTTCAGGTAAAAGTTTGGAATGCAACACTCTCCATCACAACCCAAACAAGCTTTTCCAGATGATAACGAGGACTGCAACTCGTTTGCCAAAAGGAAATTCTAAAAAGTTGCTTTAATGTGTTGAGTCATAGAGCCAGTTTCTACCAGGTGCTTCCCATATAGATCAGCAAAATGGAGGAACCTATTTAAACGTTTCATGGAATCTGCATACTGGTTTAGTTTAGTTTAGTTTATTGTCATTGCGCCTTGTACAATGAAATCAAACACCATCTTCAGTGCACATCATGACCATGAAAATAAACACAAACACACATCCTTCACATTCCACACATTGAATTGAAAACCCCGACACCGCACCAATACTGCACTATACTGTAGAATTCAACAGAGCTACTGTCCTGGGATAAAAGCTGTTTTTCAGCCTATTTGTTTATTTGGTTATTCAGTAAAGGGAGTTGGATCAGTGGGGTTTCTGGAGATCAGTTCCCAAGAGTTTAGGATACCATAAATTGTTTTTTTAAACTGATGCCACAAAATAGTAGCCCAATAGTAATTGATGAAGAGAGAAAACTGCCAATTGATGTACAAGAAGAACTCATTTTTTTCCTTATCAATCTACACATACTTTCAAAAAAAAATACCAATTGCTGTAAAATTTGTCTTGGTCATATCTGTTGTCATGCTGTTTTCTCAAAGAAAGTTCCAACCTCAAGTGGAATGGCTCATCTTTGATTGTTATAAGAAGGTTATAAGATTTTTAGTTGAGACCCAGAGATGATTTTTTTTTAAGGAACCCTGGGGGGAAAAAATACCACATTTCAGTATAACAGGATTTGCTTTGCAATTCGCTTCTTGAAATAAAAATAGATAAAAAGACAAAACTAAATTATTCCCTTGACTGGAAGGGGAAAGGCCAGAACAATTCTGTGCTAGTCAAATAACTTTTAATATAATTTTTAATGCCATTTAAATATCTAGCCAAACAAGTTAAGCGAAATCAAAGCATTTAACCTGCAGGGGTACCTAGAGCAGATAATGAGTTTTGCTATGAAAAAAAGAAAAGAAGAAATAAAGAAAGAGAGAAATATTTTAACAAAAAGTAACTGGAGAAAATTATAAGCCTAAATTGTAAACGTAGCTTCTTAGTAAGGTCAACTGCATAATATATGGTACCTTAACCTCTTCCAGCAATTTTTAAACACCATGCAGCTTAAATAGCCTTCTTCTGAATTCAGACTTATTTCTTCTGGGAGACTGGAATGCAAATCAAGAGGTAATAGTGGGAGGAAATTAAAAGATGTGCTTTTCTCATTTCATTTTTTCCCCCTACTGATGATAAGAAAAGCAGCATAGAGTGTGGTATAGTAAAGTGAACCTCTGGCTCTCTGAATAGCTTTTCTTCTGCTGTTAATCTGAAATGCATTACACCCTGCCTTTTCAAATAACCACCATGGTCAGTACTGTGATCAGCATTAAGGTTCGGCAGGCACCAGCAGCAAAGGTCACCAAAGGTCATAATATTAGCTATCAAAAGAAATAATAGCCAGATTTAAAAAGTATTATTTAAAAAAAAATATCGGAAACTTCATCAGCACCAAGATTCAACTTTCAGGGTAAACATTTCCAGGTACAGATTTCAAATTCTGGAGCTCAAATGAACTGAAAACATGTAGAGAACTCCTATGGAAATCCTGCTTTAGTGTATGCCTGTGTAGCTACATTTCCATGTAAGAATAACCTTCCCATGCGTTCATAGCTAGATAGGATCCAAACAGCATGGGCATCTTCTAACCCTGATCTTCAGAGCATTTTAGCACTCTCCTTTTTCCTTCACCAATATTATCCCAGAGGGAGGGGATTTACCCTCATTCTTTTCTATCTGTCTCTTTTTACCAGATAATGAGATGCATCTGAAGACAGTTCTGAATCCAGAGCAGAAGACATAAAGCCCATGTCACACTGCACCAACGGATGGAAAGAGGATGTAAAATGGAGAGAAACACCCATTTCCAATGGTAAAACGCGATGCATCCGTTTCTGTACTCCTTGCCTCCGTTATTTCATTCCTCTCTATCCGTCACAGCATCTGTCGGACTAGAAGTCCACCGCTCAAAAAGTTTGTAGACTGCATGCAAAAATCTTTTGAGCGGAAAATGTAAATCAACACGTATCCGTTTTGCATCTCAACGCATTGAACGTGGGAACATACGTTTCCACATCCATTCGTCATCCGTTACACGTCCGCATATATCGCTAGGCATCCCGCTGCACATCCACGCAACTCAAATCCGCTCCAGCGGAAAAACGACACAGGGAGGAGCCGAAACGGACGCGGAACGGACACAAAGCGTTAGTAGCACAGGACGTTGGAAAGGATGAAACGGATTGCAGCTCGATACAATAGCATTAAAATGCGAAAAAAACGTTCGCAGAGGGGACGTATCTCGGATATTAGGATGTTCTGCAGGATGCAAAAGGACACGCAGCGGAAAAAAATGATATTTCCTATAAAAAGGGGGAGGAACCAACTGGATCTCACTTTCGAGTCCATTAGCCCTATAGGTGCAGACCTCTTCAGCCTTCATCTTTTGCTTGCTCTTCCACAGCATCATTGATGATCCACATAGGATCGTAACACACTCCTTTTGGTAGCCACCATCATTCCACAACCAATGCAGAAGCCATCTACAGGTCTTTCACCTGTTCTACGTGAAGAAAAGGAGGCGGCCAAGAAGTTGTCTGAAGGTCCGAAGATGGATCGGAGGAGAAGAGCAGAGTACGACTGATACAACAAGCTGATGGTGGAGCTGAGGAACGAAGAACCCTCGTGATTCCAGAACTTCATGAGGATGCTGCCAGCCATGTTTGACAAAGTTGATGGAGGGCTTGACACCAGGTTGACCAGGCAACACCAACTTCCGTGCCAGCCTGGAACCCTGGGCTCAAGGTGGCCACTGAATCTACGCCCCTGGCCTCAGGGACCACAATCAGGAGCATGCAGGACGGCTGGAGTGATGCCACACAACACCATCAACATTTGTGTCAGAGAAGTGGTGCAGGCCATCATCGAAAGAAATACCTGGAGGAGCTCTCAGTTGCCCCTCCACTGAAGAAGCTTGAAGGAAAGTTGCAGAGCAGTAGGTATCAGAAGTGTGAAACTTCCCCCACACCTTGGAGCCATAAGATGGCCAAGCACGTGGCTTATGCAAAGTTCCAGCCAAGTCAGGGCCCAACTTATTTCAACTAAACAAGGGCTTCTTCAGCATCATCCTCTTCGCCAATGGTCGATGCTGACTACAAGTTCATGTACATCAATGCTTCAGCAATGGCTCATCTTCAGATGCCCAAGGTATACAACGCCATCACCTCAAGGAGGGGCTGGAACACAAACCTTCATCATGGAGCTTCCCAGATCCAGACCCCCTGTCCAAACGAACACAAGATGCCCCTACTTCATACGTGGGGGATGACGCCTTCTCCCTCACAACACTACCTCATAAAGCCCTACACTTCCAGGTCCTCACCCATGAAGAGAGGATCTTCAACTACAGGCTGTCCAGGGCAAGGCGGGTGTGGAACGCCTTTGGCATTCCTGGCCAACAGGTTCCAGGTACTTCTCACCACCAATGCAGCATTGCCCAGAGACCGTAGAAGGGTCGTGGAAGCTTGCTGCGATCCTGCACAATCTCATGCCCAATCTCATGCGCACCGCTACCCAGTCTTGCAGAACAGGTTGTGGACCTCCAACAAGCAATGGCGGAATGGAGCCTGGGAATGGAGCCAAGGCAAAACACTGATAGACACTGAGGATGTGCAAGGCCCCAACAGAGCTTCACAATGAGGCGAAGAAGCAGTGCAACCTCCTGAAACCTGCGTGCAACTCTCCAGCTGGAGCAGTGGGTGTGGCAAGACAGATGATAGATGATTAATGGATGCTTCCTTCAGCTGTCTCATCACACTGATGAGATTTGGCCATGTATGTTGGGTGGCCTACCAATGAACAGGGCATTTAATAAAGAGTTGTGTTTGTGTTAAATGTGTGGATCAATGATTACATTGTTATTGATAATAAAAGGGCCAAAGGTTTGGCACCTGGGAGGGTGGACCATACAGTCCCATTATGCTTGCATGGAGGTTTATCTATCCCACAGCTATTACCCATCCCACAGTATACCATCCACCAGGATTTCACCTGCCCATCCCCACAGGTTATCCTAACCCATCCACAGCCTAATTACATCATTCCCAAAAGATATCCCTGCCCATCCCACAGGGTATCCCTGCCCATCCCACAGCTATTACCCATCCAAAAGGGGTATCCCTGTACCCATCCCACTGCTTCCTTACCATCCCAAAGGTATCCCTGCCCATCCCACTTGCTATCCTTACCCATCCCAAGATATCCCTGCCCATCCCACTGCTATCTTAACCCAATCCCACAAGCATGCAAGGCTTAAACCATTTCTAATAAGTTTCCCAAGATTTTATTTAATAAAATAAATGAAGCAAGTGTGCTTGAAGCAAAGATAATCTTTATTAATAACAGCTGTAAAAGAAAAATGACCCAAGTCAAGTGTTCCAAAGCAATAATAAAGTCAACAGGTAGCCACCCCAGTCTCTGGCACTCTTTTGGTCACTCTGAGGCATGCCCAGTCTCAGGGGTGAAGGGTCCAGTGCTTTGGAGGTGGCTACTGCTGAGTGCTGGTCTGAGGCACCATTTGGGGTGCCTGGCCCGAGAGGACAACAGGGAGCGGGGTTGTGGAGGAAGGCCTCTAGACAATGGCTCAGTCCCGTGATGTTGATGAGCCCCTTCCTCCATGACTATGGGGGGGATGTCAGCCCCAATACCGATGACAGATGTCCTTGAGGCCGGGCTTGGCTGATGGGGGTAGAGGAAGGAGCAGTTGTAGTGGGGATGTCTGGTCTGCACAGCTGAGCAAGGTGATGCTGGGTGGTATCTGTGGCGTGGGTGGCATCTGTGGCATTGGTGCATTTGGTGCGTGCTGCATTGTGGGGTGAGGTTGGCATTCAGTGTCTATCGGTGGCACCGGTGGCCGTTGATGTACTGTGCCTGGACTGGGAAGGCTGCCTGTGCTGCTGAGCTCCTGGTAGCCTGTAGCCTTGGTAGGTGAGGGCCTGTGGAAAGCCTTGGAAGGGGAGTGACATCACTGGGGTGGATGAGCAGCTGGACTGGATTGGCAGCAAATGTTCAGCTTTGGTCTGGAGGGTTGTGAAGAAGATCGGTGATCCTGTCCTTTCACCACCTGGTACTGGGTTCCGACATGTCATGGAGGGTCTGGTCTGACGTAGGTGAGGAAGGGCTTGCGTTGGAGGATGGGAACGTCGGTGTACCAGCTGAGAGAGAGACTACGCTGTTTCTTCATGGCTGTCCCTGATCTCCAGCAGGACAGTGGTGCTCTGGACTCTGGCGTCCTGCTTCTCTGCCTTTCTGTGGAGGTGGAGCTGGGGGTGGATGCGGTTGGGCTGTGGTGGAAGTTGCCGTCTCCTTTCTCCCACTGCGTTCAGGGGGTTCTCCACGTGCTCCGCCACGGGTAGTACAGCTTGTGGGGGGGTCTCTGTCTGGCACGCTCCACAGATACCTGCCTGGACAACAGGAGCTGACTCTTGGCCAGAAGAGACTGGCTCTCAGCAGGCTGCCTGAGAAAAAAGGGTTGTGAGAGGGGCTGCACACTCCGGTGGTGGATCTCACCCTCAAGAAGCTGCACTTGGCCATCACGTAGGGTCTCTCTGTCCGTCAGCATTGACCGTGGCCTGGCCAGATTTCTTGAGGTGAGCTTCCCAATACCAGATGTGCATTGTGCTTCCGCCAGCGAGGGAGCACCTCCGAAGTGTAGCCCAGGCTCTCCGCCTTCTCTCTCCAATCAGCCTGTCTTCCTCTTGATGTCCGATAGAGCCTGTGTCCCTTCCGCCAAAAGATATTCATTCTCCCTCAGACACTCCAGCACCTCCTCCTCATGTTCCTCTTCGATTGAGTATTGCCTCCTCTCCCGTTTCACGCGTCTGCCTCTTCCTCCCTGGCAGGGCCATATGGCCCTCATCGAGGGGCTTCGAGGTTGTAGGGCTGCCTCCACACCACCACAACCAGCAGTAGCAGCAAAAGCAGGACCAGCAGCACCAGCAGGACCAGCGCAGCACAGCAGAGTAAGCCACCAGCAACGCCAGCAAGCACCAGTAGACCAGAGCACCAGCAGGACAGGACACTAGCAGCACCAGCAGCACCAGCAGGACCAGGAGTTAGCGCCAGCAGGAGTAAGTACAGCAGAAGCACCACGCACCAGGAGCAGCTGCCAGACAGAGTAAGCGCACCAGCAGAAGCACCCAGCACCCAGGAGCAGCGCCAGCAGATAAGGCACCAGCACGATCACCAGCACCAGGAGCAGCACCAGCAGAAGCTCCAGCACCAGAAGAGCGAGCCGAGCAGCAGAAGCCCCAGCAGAAGGCAGATGCAGGGCCAGGGGGTGGGATGCGTGGCCCTGTCCCTCTTGCCAGGCCTGGCAGCAGATGGCTGAGGCTTTCTCTTTCTTCCCCATGGTTGTTGGGTTGTTTAGCTTGTTGGCTGTCTGCGCTGGAGAGCTGTGTCTGGAAGCAGGTCTTTCCATCTGATGGTGACCTGCTTGCGAGCTGCTTTCCCTTTAATATCCGCGGGGCTGACGGCAATGCATCCTCCCCGCATGCGCAGTGAACACTGCTTGGGGCGCATCCACTAGGCGTTCTGCTCGGCTTCCCGCTCTGCATCCGCTTCAATCGGCTTCGGGCATCCTCTCTGCATCCGCTCCTTCCAAACTACGCGCCTGCTTCGCTGTTGCTCCCCCGGAAGCCTTACGGATGCTGCCATCCGCTCCCATCCGCTTTCCATCTGCTATGGCTCCGTGGAGCATCCGCTTTTCCATCCCCTCTACATCCTCCCCCCATCCGTTCCTTTCCGTTGTTGTCCGCTCTGTTTACAAATTTGGGGCCACTTTTAGAGAGCGGATAACAACGGATGGAACATTTTCTCGTCTGCTGTGTCCTTTTTACAAACGTTTTGCATCCGTCAGCCAATGTGACAGGGCCTTAAGGGCATACATCTAGGGATTAACTCAGGAATGGAAGTAAGTGGGAGAGGGCTCCTAGATTCACATCTGGCTTACTGGATTCCAAAGTATACAAGTAACCTATGTTCCCATCTAAAGAACTCTTTCCTAACTGAACACATCATTGCTACCGTGTTTCTCACAAAATAAGGCCGGGGCTTATTTTTTTTTGACCCCTTCCCCCCCCAAAAAACAGCTAGGCCATCTTTTTGGGGGTGACTCAATTCCCACTCCTTGCATCCTTGGGCAGGTGGGCAGCAACGGCTTGGATGTTGACCTCGGCATTGGTGGGGCACTTCGTATTGGGAAACTTCCACCACTGTTGCTTTCCCTTCTCCCTGTGCTGCCACTGTGTTTAGAGCAATGCCATGACGTTTGGTGCAGCCACGCGTGGCCAGCCAGGGCTCCTCCCTGCAACTGGAGCCCAGTGGAGCCACTCGGCTTCAGGCGCTCCTGGGAGAAGTGCCCAGCCGACATACCTGCCTGGCACCGGGCAGAGCGTGAAGAGCTTCGCCTGGGGTGCCCAGCGCAGCTGACAGGTGGGCCTTCCTACCCGGTGGCAGAGCTCTCACCAAGGCAGCGAGCGCCTCCCTGTTGGACCCTCTGCTCTCACCAAGGCAGTGATAGCGTCCACCCATGCGTGGACAGGGAGGCAAAGAGACGGCCTGCGCCACGTCCTCCTCCGAGCTGAGCCCTGCCAAGTGAGTGCCTCTGCCTTATGCCCATGCTGCTGCAGCGTTTGGAGCTGCCGGTGCGTTTGGAGATGTGTGGGGACGGGGATGGGCTGGGTGAGGGGTTGAAAGGACGGGCGACTTCCGGCTCTCTCCACTGGACCTGCCCGCCAGGGAAGCAGCGCTGCCGTCGCCTCGCCTCCCTGACACAGACAGGTGGGCATGATCACTGCCTTGGGCAGCCTCTCCTGGTGGCCCCTTCAGGTTCGGGCTGGAGGGACTTGGGAAGGAAACGAAACTCAGGTCGGCCTGGCTCTTTCGGTTGGCAGGCGGGCACGCACCCGCGGCTCACTTTCTCAGCTCTGCCCAGCCCGCACGGCTCTGGTGTGGCCTTGGCAGGATGAGCGGAGGGTCCGGTGGGGAGGCGCTCGCTTCCTTGGCGAGAGCTCCACCGCCGGGCAGGAGGGCCCACCTGTCAGCTGCGCTAGGCACCCCAGGCAAAGCTCTTCGCGCTCTGCTGGACGCCAGGCAGGGATGGCAGCTGGGCACTTCTTCTGGGGTGGGGCGATCCTGTACTGCAGCCCCGGGAAATTCACCTCCCCATGTGGTGTTGGGCTGCCCTCTCGGGCAGGGGAATCTTGTCATACCGGTGGTAGGGCATCATTTTTAAAAGAATTGGCTTTGCCTTCAAAGGCGAAGAGAAGGCGGTGACAGGAGCACCTGAAGCCAAGTGTCTCCGCAGGGCTCCAGTTGCAGGAAGGAGCCTGGCTGGCCACACGTGGCTGCGCCAAATGCCACGGCGTTGCTTTAAACGCCGTGGTAGCACGGGGAGAAGGAAAAGCAACAGTGGCGGAAGGTCTCCCGATACGAAGTGCCCCACCAATGCTAAGGTCAATGCAGGCAGCACCATATCCGGGTATGCAACAAAAGTACTTCCTAACGGCCAGCCCCCCCTGCCATTCCCCCCCATTTTGCATGTTTAATATAAGCCTTAATTTAGGGGGAGGGGCTTAATTTGATTTTATGCCTATAAAGCATGCTGGGACTTCCTATTGGGGGAGGCCATATTGTTGGAGAAACATGGTAAATCTCCAGTTGAGAGCCACTTTGGTGCAATGATTAAAAGAAGCAGGCTAGAACCCAGGAGACTATGAGTTCTAGTCCTACCTTAGGCCAACCAGGTGACGTTGGTCCAATCACAGATATATAGATATATAGACACAAACACACATATATAAAAATTATGAGGTATTAATTGTGCCAACACAAGATCTAAAATCTCCACATTTAGTAATGTTATCTAAAATAACATTACTGATAATCTTTCTAGGTAAGGCTGGAACATTACTGATACTCTTGCCTTCCTAGGCTGTTTCTCAGCCCTAGGAAGAAAGCAATGGCAAACCACAAAGATCATTTATATAGAATATAAAGTGTGTGGGTTCTAGAATGCTGCCTTGGGGGACACCACTGTTAACTGGAGTAGGGTTTGATATAGTGTTCCCTATTTTTAATGTTTGTTTCCTGTTTGACAGGAATGCAGTAATCCAGTTATGAAGGGATCTGGAAATGCCGTAAGAGTTTAGTTTTAACAGTAGTTTGTCATGGACCACTGAATCAAAGGCTTTGCAGAAATCTATGTAAATTGTGTCTATTGCTTTACCCTGGTCAAATAGAGTATTCCATATGTTTTTTGCAGTGTAGGAGCTGTAGATTGCAGGACAATGTATTCCGGAAACCAAGTTGTTTTTTGGAGAGTAGGTGGTTTGACTTTAAGTGGAGAGTGATGAATTGGTTCATGATTGATTCCATGACTTTGCGTGTGACACAATACAGTGAGATTGGTCTGTAGTTTTCAACCAGGCTATCTTGTAAAGCGATTGACAAATCAAATAAATAAATAAAGTAAAATATTGCCAAGAAAACTGCTAGTCCAGACAGCTGCCAGAAGTCAGTGTTGACTCAAATATATACATTATTTTGTATATAATTATGAGGTATTAATTATGACAACACATGATCTAAAAACTAACATTTAGTAATATTATCTAAAACCAGCCTTCCCATTCCCGAACCCTTCTCGTACTAGTCCAAATCCCTCAGTATTGTTCTAGGGTATCTTGACTCTCTTGAGCATTCATAATGCTCTCGAAATCAAGACAGAAACTTCAACCCAAACATTGCCAACCCTTTTTGTCCAATAGCCAAGCATAAAAAGACTGTCAACTGACTGCATTGTCCTATCTATCAGCTTTGTGAACACCCAAAGAGCATTGGCTAGTAGAATTGACCTGTTTGTGCTAGTCAACAAGCTGTTTTTGCTAGTTTCTGCAGTAGGCAGGAAACCCGTTATTAAAGTAAGCTAGGTCAGCAAATAGACATAAGAATTACTAGCCATTTTTTGTTTAGAAAAAAATCCATATAGAATAAATTTAAAATTAACCAATGTTAAAAGCCACTTTACTTCACAGAAAGAATGCACTGAAATTTAAATAGGGATTATTGCACCACAAAAATTAATATAAAAATTATAATGAGTGCTTTACATATAAGATTTGGAATATGTTTGAGAGCACTGACTGTTGGAGTAAGTATCATCTGAATAAAGTAGTCACAAACTTTCATGCTGTAGCACAAATAGTAAACAATAAAATGGCTTAACTTCAATGTGACCTGGTCAATAAAAACTAAATACGGCATCTTAAAATATTTATGTTCAAGTCTGCAGATATATGTGAATATTGATGATTATTGATCTTACTTATTCTTGTCTTCACACTGAAAGCTTAAAAATATATTGTTCTCATACTCTGAACATACAGTAGCAAGTAATCTTTCCTTCCAACAAGAATATGAATCATTAGGTCTCAAGGGAATATAGATAGGCTAGAAACCCCTAATCGTGACAGGGGAAAAAAATAAAAGTAAGTTTTGGGTTATGCTTAAGGATAATTATGTACACTTATTTTCTTGGACATCTCACTAGATTATCCTGATTTAATTTAATTATCCTAATCTAATTGTATCTCTGGCAGATGAGACGACAAATGAGAAGCACTGATAGGACAAGCAATAATCTTTCTCTGCTAAAATGAAGGCCATTCCTGTAGAACAGATAAAGCTTCTACAGAAAACTCTTGGTTTTGTCACCTGGAAAATACACACAAGGGCAATCCTGAAGCTCTTAGAACCTCAGGTGGTACCCAAAATACCTTGTTTGTAGGCCCCTGGATTTTCCTAGAAGTTACTGTTGAATGGGGTGTGTGCAAATATTTAATTCAGAGATTCCATTTGAAGAGAGTTCCATTTCATCTGGACTGGAATCAGGTTTCCCCAATCAAATTGGCAAGTCCATTTAAAAATTGCTATATCATTGCTTGCCTCCAAAACAGGTGAGATGATTTCTGTACATATGTGCAGCAATATTTCCTCCAAATTGATTCCAAAGTCTGGCTGATTTGATTTCAGACATCCAAACAAAACAAACTGCAAATCTCAACTGAAACTAATTAAAACTGGATTTTGCCTTCAAGCATCCACGTTGCTGAGCTAATTTTTCATCTAACAAATGGTAGAAATTGTTAAGGACACAGCCATAGGAAAGAGACACAAGAGTATACTGTAAGTGGGATCAAGCATCATAATATCTGATGAGGCCCTTGATGTTGGGAGTTGGTGATCCTTCTGTTACTGAGGGTTTACAAACCTCAGGATAAGTAAAGAAATGTTACTCCTAATTATTGTATCATAATTTAGAGCACAACAAACTGAAAGTGCCCTGTGAACTAATTATTCTTAATATATGTCTGGATGCCATGAGAGTCTGTCCAGCTTTGTTAATTTTTCTAAAATCATCCAGTTGTGATACAACATGAGGCTTACACACAAACAATGAACTTGTATCACCTCTCCTGACATGGTTTCAATTCCTGTGATTCATATTCTGCGATACACACAATATCATCTTTCAGTGGGTCACAGGCCCAAAGGGTGGGGGATTGTGTTGCAATGTCCCTATATGTGTTGCCATTTCTTCATCATCACGGCTGGCAACAGATGACAACGATGTTACAGTTTGATGTTTGTATGACACTACTGGGTGGATCTGATTTAGGAATTCTGTCCAGCTACAAGGTGTTGGAAAGACAATTGTATTTTAAAGGAACATTGAAACAGAGGCAGTTGGTTAGAAGAATGTTCTATTTAGATATCTCTCTGAGTAATTTGAATAATTCAGATAGAGGGATGAGATAATAAAATTAGTCATCGATAATCACATAGCATCTCCAGGAATATGCATACTATGTGACAAGCACAAGTGAGTCAAAGGGATACAGCTCAGACTAAAATTAGCACCATTCAAAAATATCCAGCAGTGGGTGACTTCTGGATTAAGCCCTTCTCGGGACCGGGGACTGCGACTGTCTGCAGCTTTGGTCCGTGCTCTCTCATTGGAGAGCCCCAATCACTGTGATTAGGGGCTGAAGCTGCCTCGGAGGGGTGGTGAAGTGAGGGGAAGCCGCCAGCTGCATCCCCCCTCCGTGGGCTAGGCAATTTTTCCCCCTGAAGACGACCGAGCGGTGGTCTAAAATGGCCACCCTGAAGAGGATGACTTAGCTGGACTAAGATTTGTGCAGGTGAGAAGAAAGAGGTGGACCACATAAGGACCGGGCAACTTGGCGCAACAATTAATTAAAAGGTACCCCAGGACGGTATTTTAAGAATTTTTATGAAAGAATAAGAAAGCGGCAGATTTTTAAAGGGAAAGGAAAAAAAGTGAAAATATCTTTGGCAGCTGAGCAGGTCTTTGAACCAGGATTGAAAGAAGATGGAACAAGATATCCAAATAAATTGAATTAAAATACATTGCTAACAAACAGGCACAATTTAAAGCTGGACTTAGGAGTTTTTAAAAAGAAGGTGGAAATATTTAAATTGAAGATTTAAATTGAAGGCCTGAACAATAAAATGGGGGAAAAAGCGAGGACATTGTATAATGGAGAGTGCCATCTGGTGGACAAAAAATTAAGCTGAAAAAGGGAAAGTTTCTATTTCTCTATGAATTGGATCTGATACAATGAAAAGGAAATATTGAAACAATATAACAAGTACCCTAAAAAGTGAAAATTGAATGAGAACAAAAGAAAATATATGGACTGTTGGATTGATTTTGCTATAAACCCAGTTCAGGAATATTTGTTAATCCAGAAAGTTTGAAAAAGAAAAAAGAAAAAGATTGGTGATTGGTGGATTTTTAATGACTATAAGATCTAAAAATGGAACTTAAAAGTTTGAAAGAACTACTACATGGAAGAGGTGAATCACCTGCCTCTGAGTTAAAAGCTATGGAAATGGCGATTGAAGAATATGAAGAAGAAACCTCAGAGAAGGAGGAGTTAGTTCAAGAAGAAG
>BHFT01024452.1:0-32190 GCA_004320025.1 Laticauda laticaudata
TATCATTAAGTGTTATACATTATGATTCTTGATTCTTAATGAATGTACCTTTTCTTTATGTATACTGAGAGTATTTATACCAAGATAAATTCCTTGTGTGTCCAATCACACTTGGCCAATAAACTGTTCTGTTCTATTCTATTTTATTCTATTCAGAACAGCAACTATGAAGGAATGACAGAAAAGAAACCATAGAAAGTAGAATAAACTGAAAAGTTGGCAGAGAATCTGCTTCCATCAGTATTAATTACCCTACCCAAGTTTTATAGCATCTCTTCAAAAACAGTAGCATCATATTTACACTAACCTACACTAACATATGGCTATTCCTGCATTACATTACATCATTTTTACTAAAACTTTCAAAAAGAGAAGATAAAAACTGGGACAAACTAATGTAGAGTAAGAGAAAAAAGGAAAAGAAATAAGTCAAATAGAAAGCATAAAGTACAAGAAAAGAAAATAAAGAAAAATAAATACAAATAGAAAAGAGAGGGAAAAAAGATATGAAAAAGTGGCTTTCAATATTCTTCACAGAAGTTATAAACAAAACATATTTTCACCTGTTTCTCCAAAGCAGGGGTCCCCAAACTTGGCAACTTTAAAACTTGTGGACTTCAACTCCCAGAATTCTCCAGCCAGTGTAAGGAGTTGAAGTCCACAAGTCTTAAAGTTACCAAGTTTGGAGACCTCTGCTCTAAAGTGACATTCTTCTTACTATAATCTATCCCATGTAATAATCAAAGCTTTGACACAAGTTCATTTTTTTCATCTTTACGCAAAATATCCATAAGAACTTTCCAATTACCAACCAGTGTATATACTGTTTTTTTCCCCCTGACAATACAGGTAGTCCTTGACTTACGACCATAATTGATCCCCCAAATTTATGTTGTTAAGTGAGTTTTCCCCCATTTCCCCCAAACTGGTCACAGTTTTTAAGTGAATCAACGCAGTTCTTAAATTAGTTACACGATTGTTAACTGAATCTGGTTTCCCTATTTGACTTTGCTTGCCAGAAGGTTGCAAAAGGAGATCACATGACTCCAGGATACTGCAGCCGTCATAAATGTGAGACAGCTGTCAAGCATCAAACTGGAAATCGCATGACCATGGGGATGCTGCAATGGTGATAAATGTGAAAAATGGTTATCAGTAATTTTTTTCAGTGCCGTTGTAACTTTAAGCGGTCACTAAATGAACTGTTGTTAAGTCGAGGACTAGCTGTATTTGTATTTTATCTACCAAACATTCCTCCACAGTCGTATCATCAAATATTTCCATCTCTATATATATTATAATCTCATTTCAGTAATCCTATACAGAACTGCATTAAATCATTGCTAAACATTCATGTTCCTGTGAAGCAATTCCTGCTATTGTATATTTATACAAGAGTGACCGAAGCCGTAGCCTTTTTCTGTATCTGTTCACTGCCCAGTTAACATAAACAGGTGCTCAATGTTTCCTTACAACTGTTTATGCTGCCCTCTTAAAAAGGAAACTTTCTTCAGACACAGCTTAAATGGTAGAAAATGTAAGCACAGAGGAACTTTGTGAGGTCGCAACTGCATTTATTATTCCATTTAATTTTTTTCCCTACACATTTTGCTCAAGATAGCAAATATTTTGTCTTGTTCCTAGCTTTTATCAGCACAGAATGATCACTTTCTAAACATTTACAAAGAATGACCATTAGAATATCCTTTAATTTATTGATTTTTAATGATCTTGCAGGCCACATTAGCTGCCTACAAGATATCCAGGGCTGCATTTGGCCTGCAGGCCGCAGGCAGGACATGCCAGGTCTAAGTTTTTGGTAAGAAGATAAACAGAACTGCCTATAATAGAAATAATTCAGTAAATTGATAATCAGACTTGTTCCCTAATGCAAAGCAAGCACCCAGTGGTATATACAGCAGTTGAGGAATGGAGCTAAATATCCTTACACACTGCACCTTTTTGTGTGCCTTCAAATCCATACTGACTCCTGGTGACTGCTAGGACTAATCCTTACAAAATTTGGAGACAAGATTTCAGAAGTGGTTTACTCTTTCCTTCTTTTGATCAACCAGCTGATTTTGTGTCGAAAGTGAGATAGAAATCATAATTCCTAACCAGGTGCCTTAACTACCATGCCATACTGGCTCTTTACATACTGCATACACTGCATTCAAAGATATGTGTGTGTGTGCGTGCGTATGTATGTATGTAGGTATGTATGTATATATCCATGTATATGTGTGTATACACATCCAGTACATACACACAAACACACAACACAATGCTCAGATAATACCATGTTTGACATGTTTCATCTTTAGAGGAATCTCAATGGGGTTTCAAGTAGCCACAACAAACTTATAAATTAGCCACAGCCATATGACTTACTTTGTGAGTTTATTTTGTGTTTATTTTACGAGAATCTTTTTTTCTGTCTCTTCGCCTTGGTTAAATGTATAAAAATTAGAATCATAGGCCTGGAAAAGGCCTTGGAAGTCTTCTAGTCCAGTGGTGTCACATCAGGATTGTATTTGACTTCAGGGGGCCAGGGATGGGCATGGCCAGCTCAACACCACTGGTCGGGGCTCCGTTTGCAACCACAACAGCCTCCTGCAGCAAAACTCTTTCAGCAAAAATAGAGTTTCACAAGCTTTGTTTTTGCTGTCAGAGGGCTGCAGGAGGCCGTTGAGACCCAAAACAGATCCTGGGAGGACCACATGCAACCCTGCCAAGCTCCACTTTCATTGGGAGAGGCACCATGGGCTGGTTCTTCGTTGTTTCCAGGGTGGCCCCATTGGCCAGTTCTAAGCACCCCGCGGGCTGGATCCACCCTGTGGGCCTTGCGTTGGACACTCCTGTTCTAGTCCAACGCCCTGCCTAAGGCAGGAGACCTTATTGTATCCTAGACAAATGGTTGTCCAATCTTTTCTTGAAAACCACCAGCAATGGAGCACCCACAACTCTGGGAGGCAAGCTGTTCCATTGATTAATTGTTCTCACTCTACTACATGTTCCAGCAAGTTTCATGTATAGTCTAAAATAGGGTGTCAAACTCAAGGCCCATGGGCCAGATCTGGCCAACAGGGTGCTTAGATCTGGCCCATGGGATTGCCCTGGAAACAGTGAAGGAACAGCCCATGGTGCCTCTGCCAACAAAATTGGAGTCTGGGGAGGGTTGCAGGAGGCTGTCACGGTCAAAAATGGGGCCCGAGGGACTGCGTGCAGCCTACCCGAGCTTCATTTTTAGTGACAGAGGATTGCAAGAGGCTGTTGCAGCCACAAATGGAGCTCGAGAAGGCTGCAAGCGGTCCTCTCAAGCTCTGTTTTCGCTGCTAGAGGGTTGCAGGAGGCCATACAGCTGAAAACAGAGCTCAGGGGCCCATTTTCACTGGCAGAACGCTCAGGCCACCACAGGTGCCTCTGACATGAGTGACCTCAAGCTGGCCATGCCCACCCTGGCCATGCCCACCGTGGCCCCCTGAGATCAAACAGAGATGGCCCCCTGAGATCAAACCCTAAGTCGGCCCTCAATGAAATCAAATTTGACACCACTGGTCTAAAACATTCTGTCATATAAGTAATAGAGAACACTACATTCTTTTATGAGCACATCAGACAAAGACATACAAAAACATATTAATTGGGTTATCTGCTGACATAAAATTCCAGCCAATGTAAAATATTTTAATGTGATTTACAGACTTTGTCCATGAAAAGGGAACAGAATTTTTAGAATTACTTTTTGGTGCTAGCTAATATTCTAAAGTGCCTTGGTGAAGAAGCAGAGGGCAATTAAGTGTGATTTTTAAATCAGAGTACTATCAATTATTCTAGCCTCCAGTAACTTTGGGAGGAAGAGTTTGTGGGGAAAACTTCAGCAACTTCAACCACTGAGCTATATTCCTCAGCCTTAGAAGTTGTAAACAGACGTTTTGTGACTACATCAATTTATCTGGCAGCTTATTGTCTTTTTGGAAAGGACAAAGTAAGCTGGTGGGCTAGAGAATTGTGTACATTTGGTATAATTTCTGTTCTCCCCCAAATGACTATTAAATTGCACATCACTCAGTCCCATAAATCTTCGCTGGCTAACACAGATTTCTCCATTCATACTAATGGTTATAAGCACTTATTTCTCAGCCCTTTAAATCCTAAAATCCTCTGGAGCTTAGCCAAATCTGATTGCTCTTTGACCCACCAAGACTTCAGAAGTTTCTACTTATACCAGAACCTCTACTGTTGTGAAGTGTTCTCCAGGAATCAAGGTAAATTACAAACTATTTTATCTTCTCGGGTTTTTTAATATTTCTTACTAAGCTATCCATTATTTCAAGACCTTATCTCTCTATGTAACCAGCATCCACCTTTGAAACTGTAGGATCTTCATCTAATTTTTTCTATTGTGTTATGAGACAATTTTTTTCAGCTTATACTTGTTTTAAAAGATATACTTCTTTTGGGCTGTAAGAACACAACTTGAATTATATGAATTAGGAGATTTGATTTCTGGATCTGAATGGTTGTCAGACCAATAAGGTAGACGAGACTAAGAAATCAAAGCTATATAGTCCCAAAGTGTTTATTCAAAAGCCAACTGGGCTTTCTGGTTTTTCTTTGAAGATGCTTAGCTTCTCATCCAAGAAGCTTCTTCAGCTCTATAGCTCTATAAAGCTATATAGGTTGCAAGACTTAATTTGCTTCCTCCTCCTTCACATTCTGGGAACAGTGGAAGGGCTTGTCCAAGATATTTGGTCACATTAATTTCTTAGTCCTATTATCTGACTGCTGTTCTCCTCCTGTCTTATTTCCTTTAGAGGTAGTCCTTAACTTATGACTGATTATTTAGCAACTGTTCAAAGTTACAAATTACCTGAAAAGGAGGACTTATAACCATAGATCTGAAGTTCCAGTGGGAAAGTCCCACCCTGAATTCATGTGTCCAGATTTCAAGCACTGAATTATAGCTGCATTTATGGCCATTTGCAATGTCAAATGACATTATTTATAACAGTTTTGCAGAAAACCAGCAGTTATTTCTAGTTTTCAGCAATATCTTGCTGATAGCAAACAATGGGTTCATACTGACAACCACCACACTGGCTTTAACAACTGCCACAAAAACATCATAAAATTGGGCTGGTCATTTAACTTACTTGTTTTACAAGCATTATGATTCACAACCATAATGGGAAAGGTTCTATTCTGGTTGTAACTCAAGGACTACCTGTACAGTGATGGACAAGGATCGCAAACATATATTTCACTGAAATATGGGAAAACGTGATCAGGAGGAATTAAAACTACTGTCTATATACGGTACCAAAACCCAGAATATAGAAAATAAAGAAGATTAAAATGACTTTTCAATATAAAAAAGCAAATATTAAAAGGTATTAGGGAGACTTGGTGGAATGACACCCAAAAATGGAATGTAGCAGATTTGTTCAAAAGAAACAGAAACAATAAAAGGAGGAAATATAATTGTGAATGAATTAACTTCACTGTGCTTAAAAAAAGTGGATTAAAATGAATGGAAGGATGTAGGAACAATGCTATTGTTGATATTTACTTAAGGCCCTGTCACACTGCCCAACGGATGCAAAACGGACACAACGGATGAGAAAAATGTTCCATTCGTTGTTATCCGCTCTCAGAAGGAGCAAAAATTTGCATAACTGGAGCGGATAACAGGGACGTGGGGAGGACGCAGGGCGGATTGAAAGCGGATGCGGAACGGAAGCCAAGCGGATGGGAGCGGATGGCACATCCGCTAGGCTTCCAGGGGATCTCAGCAAAGCGGATGCGGAACGGATACAGCGGATGCAGAGCGGATGCACAGTGGATGAAGAGGATGCACAGCGGATGCACAGCGGAAGCCTAGTGGATGCCGAGCATTAATTGCGCATGCGGGTGAGGACTGGCACCTTTGCGTTCAGCCCGCCGCGATAAACGGAAAGCAGGTCGCCATTGCAGAGGAAAGACCTGCTTCTCAGATCCACATTCGAGCTGCCTTGACCTGTCCTGCCCTGCATGTCTGACCGAAAGCACTGCTTGCCAGCCTTTGTCCAGCCTTGCCCTTGCCAGCCTTTGCTTGTCTGGCCTGTTCCTTCTCTAGCCTTTGGTTCTTGCGTCCCATCGCATTGCCCTAGCACTCCCGGGGGCCTGCCACCTTTGAGCTGCCTGCCTTCCCTGCCAGCCTCCCTGCCTTTTCGTTGCAGCCGTTCCTGCAATGCCTTGCGTTGCTGCCTGTGCCTCTCTGCCCAGCCTGCTCTGCCAGCCTTGGTGCCTGCCTGACGCCAGCCGTTGGTGCCTGCCTCCATGCCAGCCTTCCTGCCAGCCTTTGGTGCCTGCCTCCCTGCCAGCCTTCCTGCCAGCCTTGGTGCCTGCCAGCGTGCGGCCGTGCCAGGCGACGAGGCGAACCGCCAGCAGACGCGATGGCGTGTGCGAGCGGAGGGCACAGCCTGCGAGACATCTGTGCTGCCAGCGCGTGAGCGGAGAGGCGACGGAGGGCTACCATCGCGCGCGGCGCGCCTGCTGCGTCGAGCTGGCTGGTTCTGCGTGGCGTGGTGCTGCGGCAGGCGGAGGGCTGGGGCGGGCGTGCGTGGTGGGCTGGGGCTGGTGCGTGGATCGTGGCGGTGGGGCTGGCTGGCGTGGTTGGGAGAAGCGTGGATGGAGCGAAGCGACGCGCGAGGCAGGCCAGCGCCGGGCCTCCCACAGCGACCGTGAGCGCGCGCGAGGCGGGCGGGCCGCGTGAGAGCTGGAGCGGAGGGCGCGCGCTAGAGTGCCATAAACTCATTTTTCGTTTTATACGTGCTTTCTGGTCGTGTGAAGTAGAAGTCTATTTTTTGTGGAGTTCATATGCACTTGCGTGTGCGGTGTTCTGTGTGTGTTTGGTGGAGAGTGAGGAGTGCTTTGCGTGGAGGAGTCTGTGTAGAGCGAGTATGGTTTAAGCCTCTTGCATGCTTGTGAGTGAGTGGGGTGAGAGAGAGGCAGGATGGAGGGGAGGGTGACCTTTGGGCATGGGGTATAGCTGTGGATGGGCGAGGATAAGAGCGGCGAGGTCAGGGTGCAGAGCGCGTCAGTGGATGTGAGGCGTGCGTGATGGTCCCACCCCTCCCAGCTTCCCACACCTTGGCCCTTGTTATTGATGCAGATGAAGGCGGAGATGAAGCGAGTTGAGTCGCGGGCGATAGAGGCGATGGGCGGCGGGTGGTGTGAACATGGGAGTAGGCGAGCGGGAGCTGCCGCGTGTATAAATGCAACTGTCTCATGCGTAGCTGTGGACCCCACACTCAAACCTTAAATACCATGATGCCCAAATCTCAGGGTAGGTGCGTGGGCGCTAGCGTGGGTGGGGGGAGTAGGAGAGCAGGGTGGGGGAGAGGAAGCGATCGGCATAAGCCTCTGATTCTGCACACACCATGTCTGTGCGCTCCACTCTCCCGCCGCGCTCGGGTGAGGCGGTGGTGGTGTGGGTGAGGTGAGGCGGGAGGGTGTGGGGGTGGTGGCAGATCCACGATTTGGGGTTCTTTCCAGTCGAACAGGAGGACGGGGAGGGCGGTGTGTGCGCTGAAGTGCTAATTTGCGATTTGCGGCGTTCAGCTGGTGTTGGGCTGAGGTCTGGCCGGGTTGGGTGCTGGGGAACGGCCGGGGGTTGCACCAACCGTCGGAGTGTACCTAGTGCCGAGGATTTTTTCGGCGCCCTGTCGGCGCGGTCGGGAGTTCCGCGCCGAGCGGCCAGTGGTCTCGCGCCAGCTGAGCTCGTAGAGTGTTGGGAGGTGGGTGGCGCGCGTGGAGAGAGCGGTGGCGGTGTTGTGCGTGGCGCGCAGTGACCTCGTGAGGGGGAGGAGGTGGCGTGGGGTGACGGTGCGAGCGGGAGTTGGGTGCAGGGTGGCTCGACGCGAAGGCTTGCCGAGGCGGAGTGAGCGCTGCGTGGTGGCGGCCTGCGAGCCTCTCCGCGCTTGCGTAGAGCGTGGCCGCATGGCTACATGGTGGTGGAGTGAGGGTGAGGCCGTGAGGAGGGCGCGGTGGCCAGGCGGCAGTGAGGCGCGGGGTAGAGCGGGGCGTCGCGAGGCGAGCGGCGGGCCGGCGCTGGCGTGCGGGCGGTGGGAGCGCGGCCTGGGGTAGAATTCTGAAATCTGCATCTCTCTGCATCCGGCTCTGTAGGCACCATGGATAGGGTTTAGCGCTTCGTCACTCGTATGTGAATGCGGCTAAGATGTGTTAGCGTGTAGTCCAGGAGGAAGGCGTCACGTCCCCCCCACGACTCGAAGAGGTACCTAGGCACATCCTTGCAAGACGTGTCCGATGAGACAGTGGCGCTCCCTGGGTCCTGCGGATCTGGCCCCCATGCAGTGAGTGTTGTGGGCTTACTCTCAGCCCACTCCTTGAGGTGACTTGGCTCTTAGTTGTTTTGCTAGTCAGTTGCGTACTCACCTGGGCATCTTTGGTAAGCCTGAGCAGCCGAGTTGATCTGAAGCATCGAGGCTGTACTGGATAACTTTCAGTCAGGCATCGACCATGGCGAAGAGCGATTGATGCTGAAGAAGGCCTTGTAATTGAATGAGTAGTGACCCCCGACCTGGCTGGAGCTTTCTGCAGCCACGTGCCTTTGCATCTATGCCATACTGAGCGGCTTGTGGTGGGATAACTCTTCCACTCGTCTTGATACACTGCCCTACAACTTTCTTCCATCCTCTCATTGGGCGGGCACTGAGGAGCTCCTCCTTGCTATTTCTACGATGATGGCCTTGCACACACTTTCTCCTGACCACATGGCTGATTGCGTGCTTGAGTTGTGGGTGCAAGAACCCCCCAGCCGTACTGCATGCTCCTGTCAGGTGCGTCTCCTGGAGGCCAAGAGTGGCGCAGAGTGTATCAGTACCACCTTGAGCCCAGTTCCAGGCTGGCCGGCCAATGTTGGTGCTCTTGCCTTGGTCAACTTGTAAGTGTGCAGCGTGTGTGTCTCTGCGCTGGAGCGTGTCGGTCAACATGGCTGGGAGGCATCCTCATGAAGTTCTGGCATACTGCCGCCCGAGGTGTTCTTCGTTCCTGAGCTCCACCATCTAGCCTTGGCTTGTACAGTCCGTATCCTCCTGCTCTTCTTGGTGAACCATCTTCGTACCCAGAGGCTTCTCTCGGCCGCCCCTTCTTCTCTTTCCTCCTTTAGTTATAGAGTTCGACCAGAGCTCTGTAGGGGGCTTATCTGGTGACTATCGCAGCCTGTGATTGCAGTCTAAGCGGCTATGGTCGGTGCTTGCCAAAAGGACTGATGTTGCACGATTCCACCGCCATGGGACATACTCGGCATGCATTTGTGGCAGAGCAAGTAAGGGTCCAGTATGAAGTGCAGAGGTCCGGCACGCAGCGGCATGGCGGGGTCGCTGGTCTGTAGACTAGTGAAGATACCCGCAAGATGTGCTGCTCCCCTCCTTTTTTATAGCAGGTATAGGCTTTCCCTCTTGCATTCCTCTAGCATCCTCGTAGGCATCCTCTTAGACGGCTCATATTTAAGATTCCTTAATATCCGATATAGTCGGTCCCCTCCTGCTGACGTTGATTTTTCCCGTGTTTACATTGCGTTTTGTTTCCGTTGCTGGACCTGCATCCACTAGATATCCGTTCGCATCCGTTCCTCGCTTCCTCCCTGCGTCCTCACTGTTTTCTAGCAGATTGCGAGCGTTGCCCGGATGGCTCCGCAGCGGATGGGTGCCGTCTAGCGGATTAGCGGATGCGTTAACTTCGATTGCAGAACGGATTCCGTAGCGTTCCACAGCGTTAGTGGATGCCCCAGAACGGCGAATTTGGATACCCCATTTTCTGCGCCAAAAGTTTTGAGCAGCTCCAAAACTTTCTGAGCCGGATGAAACGCGTCCAATAAGATGGATGCTGGCCCACGCTGGTCGCATTAGGAGGAAAGTGGCGCAAAACGGACCAGGGCTAGTTGTCAGTACATTCGATCTAACCAACGGATGGCAAGCTTTTTTGTCCGTTTTACATCCTCTTTGCATCCGTTGGTGCAGTGTGACATGGGCTTTACTTCAATAAAACTATAGAGAAAATGCTTCCAAAAACAAATTGCAAAATTTTGATCAAGACATGATATAGTATTGGTGAGGACTTCAATTATCTCTGCATTTGTTGGGAGAGAAACATTGCCAAGCATTGTGCTTCCAGGAAATTCCTCAATAGCCTTTCCAGTAACTTTCAGTGTGTGGAAAAGAGTATAAGAGAATGAGATATTCTTGATCTGACACAACCCAACAGAGAAGACATAAACAAGGAAATAGAAATAGAAGGAGCACTTGGTGACCCAATGGCCTTCCAATTCTATCTTTACTGTATTTTTACTCATTCTGCATTTTTGCTCATACATTTCATCCTTTATTCATTCTTTTATCATTAGTACTTGCCATCAGTCTGCACAAAAATCTCTCAGGGCAAGGGTGTTAAACTCGTGTCATCACATTGTCACATGACATATCATAACTTTTTCCCCTTCTAAATCGGGTGTGGGTGCAGCCAGAGTGTTATGCATGGGCCACAAGTTTGACACCTCTGTCTCAGGTTATCTAGTTAAAAGTTAACTCAGATATTTCTTACCATAAGATCTGCTCTCCCTCTCCAAAAACCTTACATGTCTACTGTGCCCCCAAATCTACACCAAACAGTCCCACGACAAACCACAATTAGTGTACCCACAAGATTAGAAGTCATCATCTGCAGCAATGCCCATATGGATTCTACATAAGAGAAATAGAACAAACTTTGCACAGAATGGACACAAGACTGACATCACCAATCAAGCAAGACTGAAATAATATCAAAGTATTTTAACCTTTCAGAACACTTCGAAGTTATTGTTTTAGCTGGACTTTAACAGCACCATTAAGTAAGCAGTTGTTGAACTGTCATGTATTATGGTTTCAGGCAATCTCAGAAGGTTTCAGGTTCTCAACAAATACAATGGGTTTTTCACATATTAAAATCATTAACTAGCAAAGTGCTTGCAACATGTGTCACATATAGCCTATTTCTACACAACCAACTTCTCTTCCCTGATCTTTCCTCCACACCTTTTTCTTCTTGCCTTTTCTTGCCCCCATCTCCCCCCTTACATCAGTCTAGTCACTCTGTGTATTGATTAAAATGCTATTGGAAAAAAGAGGTGAATTATAGGTGGCTAATCCTAGAAGGGTTAATGTTTACATGGCAAGAACAGAGATATAGAATTGACTCATTTGAGAAAGCAGAATTATTTTATGCAGAATTTTTTGGAAGGAGAGAGGAGGCAGAAAAAGAGATTTCACTAATTGATCTTCAAGACGACTCAAAATGTAGACTGAAAAGAAGAAGGCGCAGTAGGGTGCATCGGTGAGACTAAAGAAAACATGACCAAGATCTACAGAGTGCAATACCTAATTTATAAAGCATATTATGAGAAAGAAAACTGTTTACATGATATAAAATGGACTTTAATTCAGGCTGTTAATAGAAGGACATGTTTCGTCACAATTAGGAAACTAAATTGATATAATGTGTCTAAAATACATATTAAAAAACAATATGAACATATTGTTGATAATGCAATTAGGGAAATATTTATTCTTACTCAATGTTAAAGAAAAGAAGAGTGTTTTATATATAAAGAGACCGATCTAATCAAAATTGGATGTAATTATGAATGGACGGAAGATAATTAATGGTGAATAAGGAAATAAATGAAACAATACTTGATTGCCAATTTACGCTCGAATGATAAACAAGAAAATTTTATAGAAAAATACATCAAAAATATTAAACTGACTTAGACATGAGTTATGATGAGAGATTTAATGAATTGTAGACTAAACGTCAAGACATATGTACACAACAAACAACAAAGCAAAATAGAGTAGACCTCCCAAAATCCTTTTAAATGATAGATGAAATAAATTTAAAAGAAATAATGGAAGAAGAAAATGTTTAAACACAACATTTTTAACTCAAACATTTAACATGGTCCAGAATAGATTTATTTGTGACATTCAACAAGATTAATATTAATATTCAAAAAAACAATATTGCAAACAGTACTTGCGCAGACCACAATCAATGACAATTAAATGAAGGTACAAAAAAGAAGATCGAATGGACATTAAATAATACTATTTAAGAGAAGGATTTATCCGCTGGAGAAAAGAGATTGGTTTTTTTCTTTAAGAAATAAAAAAAGACTCAAATCCAGAAGTATAGTGACACAATGAAGGCATATTGCCATAGAGCTTTGATACATAGATACACAAGGAAAAGGAAATTAGGAAAGCAAGCCACGAAGCTTTAGAACGATGAGCTATAAAAGGACTGAAAAAGAATGAAGAAATGCCACAGAAAAAAGACAAAGTAAACTGGACACAATTAAAAATGAGTTTAATAGAGAAAAGATTAATCACAGAAATTAGAAGTGCTAAACAGAATTTTGTGAGATGGCAAAAAGACAGAATGATGGTTAGGGAAATACAATTGAGAAAAGGAAAAAGAATCAGGGAAATAACGGCAGTTAATAGATGAACAAAGGTCAATTTGCCAACGGCTAAGGAAGAAGGAAATCATTCGAACTTTTGGAAATATAAAGACGAAAAGAATATGATGAAGAAAGAGGTTAAAACGTATTTACAGAATGCTAATTACTAGATAGCCAAAGAATGAAGAAAATGGTTAGAAGCATATAACGATGATGGAGTTAACTGAAGCATTTAAAAACAAAAAATGGAACACTAAGACGCAGATGGACTTCTGGCAGAATTTTATAAATAATTTGTCAAGAATTAGCTGACCTTCCATTGCTAGAAGATCATGAATGAAGTTGATGCTAAAGAAAGATACTAAAAATGTAAAGTCCTACATTAACTTATTCCAAGAAGAGACTGATCCATACAAATTAAGAGAATTATAGACCCATTTCTTTATTAAATGCACTATTATAAAATTTCGCTTCGAATATTGGAAGAGACTCAAAAAATAAAACGCCTTATACGCTTTAATAGTTATTGAAAATTATCAATCTTTGGGGGCGGTTGCACCCTAGACTGAATACCTAAGTTGTAATTTCTTGTTGCAAATCTACTGTATAAACAGAATAAACTGCTAGTGTGAATCTCTTGGCAATGTGCTATAAATTAAATTAAACATGCCAGAGACACATAATTCTAACACTTCCAAGAATCCAAACAATATATACAACTTCCCTACTCTCAGATTACAAAACTGTTCAATTTATCTAAAATATGAAATGTTTCTATTACCACATGAAATTCCCATGGTCCATATAAATCTTATATTTGCTAGTACAAACAACAACAAGCAAAGCATTTTGATTAATTTTTTCCAAGAATGAAACAGGCTTCAAACTGACTGGCAAAAGTATATTTATGGAAACGAACTGCAATGGCATCTCAATGATTTTAAAATAAAAATTTACAACCAATCATAAATGAAATTATTAACCTTCAAATAATAATGGAATTATATTAAGGCTGAATTTCACAAGTAATTTGAGGATATTTAGGTCTGCGAGGGACACAGAGATTTGTAATCTGAATTAAATTAAAATAGGAACACTAAGAATTTCCTTGGGTTGGTCTTGACACCTAATGGGCTGATACATGTACATTTCTTATCAGCAACATAGACATAGTTTGTTACTACTACTTTTTTTCAGCTTCCCTGTCTAATTTTCAATCCTCAGATTTCCTGGTGATCTTCTATCCAAACAGTACTCTGATCAGCTTTATTGAGATTAGCAGAAAAGGGCTAGGTGAAGCCCCTTAATTTATGAATTAGGGAGAAAAAGATATGACAGAACTGCTTACTTTAGGCAATGAAAATTAGTTCTATTTCACTTAGAGATATTCTTAGAAACAACAAAGTGAAAATTAGTTGTCTTTGTGCTAGGCTGCATGATTCCTTCAACTGAATGAGGGACCACCTTAAAGCAGATTTTGGAAGGAGAGGAGAAAGCAAAGTAAAAAGAAGCCACAACGTGCAAGCAGATGTCTACTTGCATAACACACAATAGAGCAGGGGTCTCCAACACCACCACCACCACCCCGGCAGCAGCCTGTTCGAAACTGGGCTGCGGGAGAAAGCTCCACTCCATTCATGTGAGTGGTGAACGTGCATGCAAAGCTTCACTCACACAAGAGGAGGGTGTCTGTGCTGGTGCACCCCCACGAGCGCAAGTGCCTGCTGCTCGCACAAGTGGAGTTTCCTGCACATATGCAAGCACCCTCTGCTTCTGCCTGAAGCACCATTGGCATGAGTGGAGGGCATGCACCACTCGCACAAATGGAGTGGTGTGCATCTGTCACTCACACAGCCCCACCCAATATCAAGCTGGGATGCCAGGCTGGAAAGGTTGGGAACTCCTGCAATTGAGCACAGAAATTGTGGTTTAATTCAGGAATGTCAAGTAAGTGGCAGGGCAGCCTGGAGGTGGAACTCTCTTACTCTCAATCAGGAGGCTGTGAGTTTGATTGTAAATTGTAGGAGATATTTCTCTCTCTGGGCACAAAGAGAAAATATCTGCTATGAACTCCACATAGGCATCAGGAAGAGTATCCGACCAGTCAATGCTCAGCTCTATTCAATTGCCCTGATGCAAGGGATTAAAAGAAAAAAAGAAAAAAAATCTGGAATATCATATATGGTCCTTTAATTCTTTTGGGTGCACTTCTATTCTACTCAGTTAGTAAGCTCCACTGAACTCAGTTAAACCTACTGTAGAATAAATCTCCACAGAAGCAATTTTTGACAGTAGACAATTGAATTGGATTTACTAATACGAATTAATACTAAGTATTAATACTAATACTTTGAATTTTACTGTACTGTTTTTATTCTTAATCTTTGGAATTTGCATTAATGATTGAAGCTGTCTTGAATGCCATAAAGATAGAAAGTCAGGAGACACGTTAATCATGAATAAATAATAAAAACAAAATATCAAGCAAAGGGGTCCTTTGATCCTGAGAAATACAAATAATCATAATAATAACAATTATTATGATTATTACTATAATAACTGTTTTATCCTATATCATAACAATTGTTTCATAAAAACTGAAATAGATTGCTGATATAAATTTTAAAGGAATTTTCTTCAGCATACAGTTCACATTTCAAATACTTGTTTACTTCTCAGTTTCAAACATATCATTTTTTTCAATAAAGAAATAAATTACAAATAAAGAAGAAATAAAGAAGATGAGTCTCGCACTGGCTGTTATACATGTTGCAAAACAGATATTAAGACTACTTAAAACTTGATTTTGTTGTATTTTCTCTGATTTACTGTGTTTACTACTTTGTTTTTTCCTTAAATTCTCCAAGACCACCAAGGGAAAATGTTGATTTAATGAGATCATTTAACAAGAATGTTGTAATTTGATTTGCAACAGGCAGTGCTTGATTTACAAATACGATCAAGCCCCAAATTTCTGTTGCTAAGCAAGACAATTGTTAACTAAGTTTTGCCTCCTTTTACAACCTTTTTGCCACAGTTGTGACAAATCACAGCAGTTGTTAAGTGAATCATGTGATCATTAAATGAACCTGGCTTCCTCCTTTCATTTTGTTTGTTGGAAGTTGGCTGGGAAGATCACAAATGAGGATCACATGACCCTGGAACAGTACAACTGTCGTAAGAACTTGCCAGTTGCCAAGCACCTAAATTTTAGTCACGTGACCATGGGGAAGTTACAACAGTTGTGAAAACAATGCAAAAACAGTCCAAAGTAACTTTTTCCAGTGCTGTTGTAACTACGAACTAAATAAAAGCTTTACTCTCTTCGAACTAATCGATTTGGTTTATCATATTGAATTGGGGCCGACTACTCTGGCTAATCATTGGAAATGTGGACTTAATACTGTCCATAATATAAAAATATTTTCTGTCAAGACTATCATTATTAACAGTAGAGCCTCGATGGCGCAATGGTTAGAGTGCAGTATGGTAAGGTACTTCTGCTGCAGCCAGCTGCCTGCAATTTGGCAAATCCCACCAGGCTCAAAGTTGACTCATCCTTCCATCCTTCCGAGGTGGGTAAAATGAGGACCCAGATTGTTGGGGACAATATGCTGACTCTGTAAACCACTTAGAGGGGGCTGTAAAGCACTACAAAGTGGTATATAAGTCTAAGTGCTATTGCTATTTCCCTTCCATGAAATAAAATATTGAGATGTTAAAAGTTCACATTCTTCCTACTAAAGCTACTTGGAAGTATTCTCTCTGCATCAGGAACTGGCCCTACATATATTATTGCTGAGGAGGAACTTTGATACCCCTTTCCACACACATGTACGGAGTCCCATCGCCACTTTATCCAAGTCAAGAAATATTCACTACTACAATTTCCTCCTCTTTCAAGACAGTCAAATTCAGGATTGTTAACGGCATTGCCTTGCTTTAGAATGGAAGGACAGATTTTTCTTGAGAATGCCTATTAGTATTACAACAAATTTCCAAAAATACAAGTCTGACTGGAAAACGATGTTGCACACCAACATTGTCCCAATAAAAAGCATGTGATTCCCAGGAAAACCAACATGACAAGTAACTTGATATTTGAGTACCAAAATCCAATTATGGAGCAGCACCTATTTTAGCAAAAGGATACAGCATCTTATTTACATGGCACAACCTGCTTAAAAATCAGGAAACAAAAATAATTTGATTCTACTCCACTCATAAATATATTGTTTTTTATATTTACAGTTTAATACATCCTATGTTAACTTTATTTGATTAATTCTATCCAAAGTATTGGGCTATCCAACTTTAAAATGGTTTTCTGGTTTTTGTTAATAGTAGAGTTTCCCAGGATTATATTCTTGAGAATTGAAGGAGAAAACACATCACAGAGCTCAGAAACAGTGAAAACAAAGAGCTAGGACCATAACTTCCAGTTCAAAGCATAAATGTAAATGCTCGGGGCCTTACCTCTTTTTCTATTTTAAGCAGCTTCTTCACAGCCACCTCCTTGTCCTGAGATACCCATCGGGCTCGATATACACTCCCAAAACTTCCGCCACCACAGTTTTCAAAGAACTGCAGATCATCGAATTTAATTTGCACAAATGAAGCACCGAGAGACAACATCTCATAATGACAATATATATACCACCAAAAAATCTGTAAGGAAAAAAACATATATTAGACTTCTGATGTCATGAGTCACTGAATTCTTAACTTTCCTTTATACCACAATGCAAATAAGTTCTTATTGACACAAAAAGCTATGACAATCACATTGCATACCTTCAGTATAAAGTCCCCAAACTATTTTTTTTGTAGAGGAGCAACTAGAATATACAGCACATTTCCTCCTATGTTCAGATCCTACAGCACTACCGGAAAAAGTTCTTATATGTGTGCCTGCACATATTGAAAGACAGACCAATTCCCTTACAGTGACATACGCTGTCAAAGGGAAAGGATATTTGCAGCTTGCCTAGGAGCTTTGGAATCTAGGCTATGCCATGAATCTTTGTTGAATCACTTGAAGAAATATACACAACCTAAGTCCCTGACGAATCTAGCACAACACTCATCTTTCTAGACCAAGTACCCTAGCTGCAAATCTTTGCTAAAGAATAAATGCTTGATTTGGAGTTTTAAGTGTAACTGGCCAAAATATATTTTTATCTTCCGTCATCGCTTATTTGTAGTTACAGAAAAAGGAAGCAATTATATTCTCTCTTCCCCCCCCCTCCCTCTTACTTCCCCTCCTTTTGTGTACCCCTACATGAATACTGTGTCAGAGTTTAGTTTGGTTTATACTTAAACTGGATCATCGTGTCTTGTTCATCAATAGGACATAAAAATATTCATCAATATCACAAATTACAAGATCAGCTTTTATTTATTTATATTTTTAATAATTCTGACATAGTTTGGGACTGCATCACTGAATAAATGTGATCCTTCCTCAAAATAAGATCTTAAAAACCCATTCACAACAAGCATGACACTAATGTAGATAATAAAGTACCTTAGATCATTTTCTAAATGTATTTCTGTACAGTTGTGGACAGAACTGAGTGCTGTTCTCAAGCAGGATGAAGATGGTTAAAATAAATAATGCAAAGGTTTGGAGAACTAAATGGCACACCTGGCTCAGTCCTGATAACCACATACCTGCCTTCTTAAATCTGGAGGACAAAAAACCCATTGTAGAAACTATATGAGACAGTGATTGGGAATTCTAAATATGGAATTGGTAACTCAAAGAAATGCACCAAGCCAGCTTTGATTTTTTCTTTTATCCCATCTAAAGCCTACTGTTCTGTCAGGTATTTATACGTTATTTGCAGCTTCTATGAAATGCATGGTATACTTGAAGTATACCTCTCTGGGTGTTTGGTTTTCTGCCTTCCATGGCTTTTTTTTTAAATTAAAGTTTGTTGGTGATTGCTGTACATTGCTTTGGAATTTTTATAAATGGTACAATATAAATGGCATTTACCCATAAGTAAATTTACACATAAATACTATATCCCTTGTGCTACTACTGTCTTAATAGAGGCTGTGATGTTATAAAACAATGTATCTTGTTCAAGTAGCAAAACACATTGATAAGATTGTTCTGATAAATTCTCTTTAATTATTTGTTGCCTGAGCCTACCCAATTCATTTGCAAGCATGTTCTATGAAATCCCTCAACAGCACTTTTGGGAAACCACCAAAACCTGTGCTAAAGGAAAGAGACAAGAGCAGATAGCCAAATGAAGTTCTATGCACCTTTGTTTTTCCTTATCGAACATATTAATGCAGAACTAACTGCTCTACCCCCAAAAAAGAAAGGAGGGAGGGAGGGAGGGAGAGACAGAGATGATTACATATTCATTCACAAAATGAAAAGTAATATCATTTGTAAGGCTCTGGAACACATTATGTTGCACTTATTCATACATTTAGCTCATTTTGCCATAAGAATATTTAAGACAGTATAATTTGTGGGGGGAGGGGGGGAGGCCCTCAGGATCCAACATGCAGTAAAGGAGTTACTTTATGATTCTCTTTTATCTTCCAATGATTAATCTGTTTCATGTAAAGTAGCACTCCTACTACTTTATTAGTGTGTGCCTAACATATACTGTATCTAAATGTTTACAGTTAATTGTTTCTTACTAACTCCTCCCCACAGTTAATTTAAGGCTTTAATTATGCTTAGTTGTCAATCTTGCACAACTAGCAAAACAATAATCTTCTTAGGTCTTCTTGGGATCCTTCCTGATTGGGTAGACCATTAAAACATGATCATCCTTCATTTTTGGTGATCCTCCCATCACCTGAAGAGTTCTTCAGAGTTCTTCAAACTACCTAAATTCAGAGTATTTCTTTTAATGACTGCCAAAAATAAGGGAGCAGGGTACAAAATCATGGGAACTGAGACAGGAATCCCCCAGCCTTCTTTTACAGGTAGTCCTCGACTTACAAACACAATTGAGCCCAAAATTTATATGTTAATAAGTAAGACATTTGTTAAGTGAGTTTTGCCCCATTTTACCACTTTTCTGGCCACATTTGTTAAGTGAATCATTGCAGTTAAGTGAATCTGGCTTCCCCATTAACTTTGCTTGTCAAAAGCTCGTAAAAGGTGATCACACAACTCCGGGACATTGCAACCGTCTTAAATATGAACTAGTTGCCAAGCAAGCATCTGAATTTTGATTCCATGACCATAGGGATGCTGCAACGGTCATAAGTATAAAAATTGATCACAAGCAAAAACATACAGTAAACGATTTAAGACATAATTTTCCTAAATCTGCAAGCATCCTGGAGGGTGGTCAAACAATTTATAACCCAACACATTTGAAATGAAACTGCTAAGGGCTGTTTCAATATGGCAACATTGCATTAGTGGTAACAATCTACAAAAGGCTTCATCCTAAAATATTGTAACTGCATTAGGATCCACTGGCCAATCTTTCCAAGATCCAGAATATAAATGTTATATGTGAAGGCTTAGAGGTAGGTAGGTAGGCATAGATGACAGACAGACAGACAGATGGACAGACAGATGATAAATAAATGTAGAGCCAGGTAGACAGTAAACAGGTAGACAGATACGGTAGATGATAGATACGGTAGATGAGAGACAGACATAGAGTTTGATACATAATATATATGCACATCTACTTATATACTGAATGTTATATATCCCCTGTAAATATTACACAAGATTAACCTTTGTGGTTCTAAACTATGTCACCAAAGAAAGGTATTATCAAGAAAGATCAAACTAAAAGTTCTGCTTTACCTTTGCAAGCCAAGAATTTCTCTCATCCTTTCCTAAGAACTGAATGTTTAAGTTTTATTAGATATAAACTGCTGTTTTAAAGAAAGAAGAAATTCCTCAACCCCCTGGTCATATCATTTACAGAAACACCATCAGGAGCTCCTGCTACTACTGTAGGAAAACCATGAGGAAGGTTAGGATGATTGACTTTGTTGTATGCAAGCATATTAGTAACACATGATGTACATGTGAAGGAATCATTTGGTCATTATCCATCAAACAGGGACAATTCTAAAGTAACATTCACCTTATGAAAAGGAAGTACTTTGTTTTCATAAGGTGAAAGTTACTTTAGAAATGGCTCTGTTGGATGGATTGAACTTTGTTTTTGATCTAAATAAGTTAATGTGCCTTGAGAGTTTACCAAAAGAAAGAAAAACCCAACAACAACAAAGAAGTGACTTATATTCTATAGATTTGTTGAGGTTGGAAAGGGAGTTCTTCACTGGCTGGCAATTATTTTTTATAGCTTCAAAAGTGTCATCTTCAACACCAATGAGAACAAAATCTAAGAGACACTTTGTTGTGTTTTGTGTTTCTGTCTATTTGGGTTTGTGCTTTGGATATCTACCTTTTTAACAACAGTGTGTTCAGTTCAATATAGTTAAATAGATACTCGCTGAGTTCCTGTTATTTGGCAGCTTGCCTTTTTGTTCATCATTAGCAACAGTCTTTGCTTGTTCCAAAGTGAATGTTAAGACAACTTAGGAAAAGAAACAGCATTTTGCACACGACTGTCAGTTGTGCTAGATATCTATAGGGTTCCTTTTCTTCCTCCTGTAGAAAAACTAGTTTAACTCCTGGGTCCATAGAGTTTAGAAACTTAGCATTTCCAGACAAAGTAATAACTGGTTTATGGATGGTTTTTAACTGCCTTTGGGGAGGTTGGGCTGCTGGGGATTCACGGGGGTTTGGGAGAGCCCCTAGCTAAGATCCTGTGCAGTTTGGAGAACCCCCAAATCCCACTCCTGGCTGGCCCTGCCCACCCACCCCACCCCTGCCCCGCAGTCCCCATGTGGCCTGTTTTGGATGCAAGTAAGTGTCAGCCGTCCGCGGAGGCTCGGGGAGGGCAAGAAACAGGCTTCCCGAAAGTTCAGGAAGGCTGGAAATGGGCCTATTTCTGGCTTCCAGAGAGCCTCCGGAACCCGGGGAGGCCATTTTCACTCTCCTGGAGGGTCGAAAAAAGCCTCCGGAGCAATGGGAGGGCAAAAAGGCCTCCCCATTGTGGTGCAGGAGGCCGACTAGGCCACGCCCATCCAGCAACCGGGCAAAGAACCCTTTGCTAAGATTTTTGAAGCCCACCCCTGCCTTCGGGTGGTCCTTTGTTCCATATAAATTAAGAGCTTTATAAAAACTTGACTCTCCTTTTCCTTTTCATGAAACAAAAAGGAAGCAAAAGGATAACAAGCATTTTTATTGATTGATTTGCATGGATGAGCCTGGATTAGATTAAATCCTTCTGAAAGCAAGAATTGTCATTAGATAAGCTATTTAGAAAAGCTAATAATAAGGGAACTGGTTTTCTCTTCTCTTTAAGACTATGTGCATGCTACAAATAGCTTAAAGTTTGCTCTAAGAAAGGGTTTTTTTACAAATAGCCAAATTGGTTTGTTTGATTAGGAAGGAACAATACTTTTTATAAAAGACTGGAAATCCTTTATGGACTTTTTGCTGAAAATGGGTAAAAACAAAATATTGCTATCCGCATTTATCAATTAATATGAATGGGAAATGGACAGAAAGGAACCATGTTTTGTAATTTTGAAGGGGGAAATATTTTCAAGTATGTCTATAACAGCTGTAAAGAACATTGGGAATATCTTTTCTTTCTTTCTCTATGCTCTTTATCATTTTCACCACCTTTTTAAAGCCTTTTTTCTCACAGTTAGGGTTTATCTTTTAACTTTGTAAAAAAAAATTCAAGAAAAATATTTTTTATAAAGACTGTTAGCTAATTTGGAGGACTTTAATTAATTAAAAACACATGCTCATAAACCAAAAAATATTGAGTGCTTATTTGCAAAGCTGGACTTCTAACCTGAAGATATACCGGTATGCCTTTTTTTCTCCCAATACAAGTTAAGGATCAGAGGCATGAATTCAAGAATCCCCCATACACTAATCTTAATTCCTACCCAAAGGCATTACATTACTTCCGAATCCCCTTCTTTTAATACTTTTGTTCTAAAAAACACAGGGTTTATTCCGAGGCTGATAAAAATCATTCTTCTATGAACAATAATTTTTTCTTGCCTTTATGTGGTTGTGTTTAGTTTAATAAACTGGTATCATAACAGGCAGCATACAAATGGATGTACATAAAGACCTATCACATGCTGTCATTTTTTTAAATGGACATATTGATTCCAACATGTTTTAAGAAAACTAGATTGATGCTTTTAAAAATGGCTTCATGTGTAAAACTCAATGTCAGTTTTAAATACTAATAATTCCAGCACTGAGTGTTTAATGAAGGATTCCAGCAAATCAACCCTGCTCTTTTTCTAAGAAAAGGGTGAGAAATCAATCAATCATAAATTAATGTCCATCACTGAGAAGTTAGAATTCAGCCTGTTCCTCCTCCATTTTAAATTGTCCTAAGCACTCACATTTTTGTTATGTCTGTTCAAACCGTGGGCTGTACAGAATTTGCCACTTGCCAAATAATATCAGTCATATTAATCATTCAAAATTTAATATTTCCAGATTCAATATGAAACAAACTGAGCCTTAATTCCTCCTATTATGAAAAGCTTGTTCTTAAAGAGTTTTTATTGCTTAAAATAGATAAAAATATTTAGCCTAAAAAGAGCAAAGCATGTTTCCAAAAATTGCACAAGCCATACAGGACAGCAAACCCATACACCTCAGACATAATATTATTTGCAACTTTTAGCCACTAAATTTGCAACATATCCTGGAACTAAATCATTCTTCGCTATCTCTTTCGACTTGGAATTTAAAATAAATAAAAATAAAAAGGAAGAGATGAAATAGCTTTCAGCACTTTTATGCAAAGGCAGCAGGCCAATGTATTGCCAATAAAGTAAGCACTACATTTGTACTAGCTTAAAACACAGCAGAATGTGCCAAGTTTCCTTATTTGGGAAAAAACATACTTCTATGGCTTTTGAGGAATTTGACCAACCATTTTTAGAGTGACAACTATGTATATATATTGCACTTGGTTTCTGAATCGTCCTCTTTCAAAAACTTGAAAACAAATAAATTAATAATGCAAGTATTACATAAGAATATACAGCATATTATCACTTGGCCCTTTATTGTGTGGTTTCAGCATAAGAAAACATAATTTGCAAATGTAGTAATGACATAAGTTATTGTTGTTATTGTAATAGTAGTGACAATAACACTGAAAACATCAGATAGATGTAGGCATTAGGATTGTAGTACCACCAAATTTTCTCTCCCCACTTTTTTTCTCCAGTCTCTGGAGAGTAGTTGCTAAACAATAGAAAGAATCAAGTAAAGTTTTCCCTTCCCTAAGTCTTTGCCAGAAAGCTCCAATTTTCTTCACAGAGATGCTCAGGATAAGAATTAGCAGCTCCAACCCTTAACAGAGACAATTGTCGAGAATAAATTTTCCTTTCAATTTCCCAACTTACTGCAAATCCAGAATCTAAAACCAACGCACTATAGTCACCTAAGACACCTTATCATGCTGAGACCTAATCAACAGAAATTATCTCTTCAACTAGAAACTGGTTGGGGAATTCTTACTTTGATGTCTTGCTTTATGAAGAACTAAATTTCACAGAACAGGATTTCAGCCATGAAAACTGGTTTTGTGATAAATGATCCACCTCTGACTCACAGGGAATATTCTCTGTTTTGAGATTCAGGCATCTTTCATGCCTAGCCGTTGACTTCACTTACAAAAGCTCCTGGGCCCGAGAGCTTTCAGAGAAGGAAGAAAGATAAATCTTTTAGCACAGCATATAGATTCAGGAGTTCTCTCTTCCAGTAGTCTCTTCTCTTGATGATCTGCAACATCGAGAAGGCACAAACAAGCACTGTGCTGTAGTCACTTTGTCTTTTTTTCTACACAAGGTGAACGTAATTGCTATCATGCTTTTGTGGTTATGCCCACCGTGCAATTCCTCCATGGAGAGGAATGTGGCTTTAGGAAGGAGAAACCGCTATTTCAAACCTAGTTCTGAAGTGATGTGTTGCAATCTCAACTCTGCATTTTATTTAGAGGCAGGGCCAGAGCATGGATAGAACCACTAACTTTTGGAGAAAATTGAATTTTTATGTTGAAGATCCCTTTGATACATCCTGGAAGCTGAATATGCAACAAAAACAACAAAATACTGCAGAAGCTTGCTCCCCAAAGGCTGATGGGAACGTGTTATACCCAGGCAAAAGAAATTCTAGTTAAGAAGAGGCTTATACACAAGGATATTCAGGAAGAGGGAAGAAGCTCTGCAGGTGCAGTAGCTGGATATAATCTCATAAATCCCTGGATCTCTCATCAGTTTATTCTTCCAAAGTACTGCAACATGTGCAGCCTTGCCAGACAGTCTCCCTAAAGCAATGCTCAAAAGTAGTTTTAAGGGCACTCTGTTAATACAGGTAGTCCTCAACTTACAACAGTTCATTTAATTACTGTTCGAAGTTACAACGGTACTGAAAAAAGTGACACATGACTGTTTTTCACAATTATGACTGTTGCAGCATCCCCATGGTCACATGATCAGCCACTTGGCAACTGGCTCATATTTATGATGATTGCAGTGTCCCAGGCCCATGTGATCCTCTTTTGCTAAGCAAAGCTTATTCTGACAAGCAAAGTGAAGGGGGAAGCCAAAATCACTTTAACAACCAGGTTGCCAACTTATCAACTGCAATGATTCACTTAACAACTGAGGCAAGGAAGGTCATAAAATGGGCAAAACTCAATTAACAAATGTCTCATTTAAGCAACAGAAATGATGGGCTCAATTATGGTTGTAAGTCGAGGACTACATGCATGGAGCAATCGGATCATATTTTTCCACACTCTGACTCCTGAAGGAAAATCTGTAAGGCTATGATGACCTCCTTAATACCAACATTTCTAGGTCTGCCATATGATTTTTATGCAATCGCTTGACAAGAGCAAAAATCTGCTCGGAAGCCTGCCAGGACCAGCATTGTATGGAGGAGGAGAAAGTGCAGGAAGGAAGAGGAAATGAGAGGTCTTCCCTTTTGTCATTGCGTATTACTGCATTATAGAGGACTGCTACATAATAAAGAAGTTAATCCACCAAAGCTGTTGATAACTAACGCTGCCATGTGCAGAAGTCTCCTTTCTTTGGTTCAAGTGATTTGTGTACAAGACAAACTGCTGGTAGTTTGTGTCAGGGAAATTAGCGGAAGACCAGATAATCTCCAACAGTCTTAGAATAACCTCTATATGGCCATGCATAGTAGTTGTTATCAGAATACTAGACTTTGACCATAAAAATTGTAGAAAGTTCACCATATGATGTTAAGGAATTCACTTTTTTTCTCCCTAATCTACTTCATTGGTTAGGCATTTGGAAAGAACAGTTACGGCATTTTGACTTCCCTCCTTCAATGAAAGGAAAAGTAGAAAAGCATTAAAACACAAAATTAACACATGCAGAATCATCATCCAATTGCACTATTTAAAGCTCCCTTATGCTTGGCTGCACTCTTAAGAATTGCTTAAAAAGTAAAGTCTTGTTCCACTCCAGTTTGATTTGGGATGACTTTAGGAATGTGGACATATAGTTTTCCTGACAGCAATATGGAAATCATGAGTTGTTTACTATCTTTTTCAGGGATGTGTTGTTTTTCCAGTCTAGTCTACCACTCTACCTCCAACCCAAGTACTAAAAATGCTCATCTTGTTTAACTTCTGCATGAACACCCTACCCCAACATGAATGTTGCAGAAAGGTGTGCATTTCAAGGTAACTGTATGTTCTATCCTATAACTCAAAGATAAAGAACAGACACATAGGCCCTATATTTGTCTTCATCCCCATTAAAACTATATTGTCCTCTAAAATATTACCCATAATTAAAACCGTTTGTGCTTTCTGATGAACCACTGCAAAGTACAATTACACTGATTATGCATTTTGATAGGTCACAATGACCCCATTTGGTTTGGGCCTTATTGCAACCTTTATTCATGAGCTCTAAAAATAGACAAACAGATAAATTCCTAGCCAATAGGACCATGCCAGGAAATGTCGCCTACCCTATACAGAGACATCCCTCACTGCAGAAGGCTGATATAAATTGTGATCCAGAAACAAGACTTTTAAAGTCACGCTGGCACCAATAGCCCAGGTTCCCTGCATTTAAGGACAACAGCAGCAGCAACAGCAGCAAGCATCTCTTTTAATTTTCCACATCAAAGCATGGTTCTCTTGGCTGGAATGTTTTGCCTTTGAACCTTGCCACTTTCTAGGGCAGTGTCACTAGTTCTGGTGCCACAGCTTGAAACTCAGCCAGCCTGACTCCTGAGTAAGCACACCAACCACCTGACTGCCAGATGTACAACTACTCACCCCCAACCCCAGTTATTCTAAAGACATTCCCAAAAGGTTGCATTAAAGACCACATGACATCGTTTTGCAACATTAAAGGGGGGGGGGCTTTGGAGAAAAGATTGGCGGTTTTTTTTTTATTTCTACTTCGACTGAAGCCAAAAGTTTTGTTAGCTTAGGTTTTTGTTGTTGTTGTTGTTGAAACTTGGCTGCATTTCTCGCGGGGGGGGGGGGTGAAGAGGGGAGTGATAAAACAGTAGCACTTCAAAGGACTTTCAGTGAAACTCGGTCGGGAGGATAGGAAATGCCTCAACCACAGGATATGACAGATGCACTTAATCACCCCGAGGTTCCCCTACAAGGGTGAGGTTACTCAAGTATACTCCATGCCCACATTTTGCACCAACGTATCGCCAGCGCATGATGGCTGACTGTGATAATATTTTAGGGGAAGAGAGCGAGGGAGGCACGGAAGGTGGTCAACGGTGCCGCCCCAAAAAAAAAAAAAAAAGCAATTGCGTCGGAAGCAAGAGAGAAAACGATTCTTTCGACGCCAAACGCCACAACTTATAAAATACAACTTATATCAAAGGGCAACGAGCAAAAGGCAACGTCCCATTTCAAAGGGGGTGGGGGCGGGGCTGGGGGAGGGCTCCACACAAGCGGCTCTTTTTCCTCACATCGCCGGAGCTCTCGAACCGCTCAGGGCGTTGCGCAAAGTGCTTTCTCTCGCGCAAAATAAACGTAGAAACAAAAAGTCTGAACTCGTCCCGCCAGCCTTGGCGAGTCTCCGGCCATTTGCCGCTCGACCGAGTCAAAGGTAACTCGCCCCTCCCAACCCTCAAATCCGAGATCAGGGCGCGCGTGCCCGCCCGCCATGAATCTCTCGGGTCTCCTCATCGCGCCGTTCCCCGTTCCCGCCAAGGCGAATCTCCACCCCTCTCAAAGCGCGCCCTCCGCTTTCCCCAGCCAGCCAGCGACCTTACCTTCCTCTGGGGACACCCAATTGGCGGCGCCCCCCCGCTCCTCCGCCGGTGCCCTCAAGTCCTCTCTCCAGCGAGCTTGCCCGGGGGCGCTTCGGAGAAGCCAGGCTTTTTGCTGGCTGGCTGTGGCGAGGTCTCCGGCCGCCTCGTTTCCGGTGGAATGTCAAAAAGGAGCCAAGCCAGCCACCTCTCGGTGCCGCCGGAGCTGGGAAGAAGAGCACCAGCCCGCGCGCAGCCCAGCCGGGAACGGAGGGAACAAGTCCCGACCCGCCCACTTGGCCGGCTGTCAGGCGGTTGTGGGAGATCCCCGAGGGCGCCCTGGCTCTTTGCCCGGCCGCGTGAGTCGCTCGGGTGGCTCAGCCTCTCTCCCGAGACCTCCTTGGGGGCCTTGCGATGGGTGACCCGGGCAGACTCTGTGCTTTTCTCTCCCTCCGGCTAAGATCGGGCGGTCGGGAAAGGCTCGAATCAAAGAGTGTTTTAGGGCAGGCCTCTCCAACCTTGGCCACTTTAAGCCCGGGGGACTTCGATTCCCAGAATCCCCCAGTCAGCAAAGCTGACTGGGGGAATTCTGGGAGTTGAAGTCTTCCAGGCTTAAAGTGGCCAAGGTTGGAGAGCCCTGTTTTAGGGGCTTTGGCTGCATCACTGGTCACTTGTGACGGGGTTTTACACCATCCGAAAGAATCAGACTGAGTTCTAAAATAAATGTCAAACTTGGTTGATGCTGACAGGTCTTTGGATTTTATATTTTCTATACTTTTAACGTAATATTTTTTGTCACTTTTTTCTGTGAACACAATGGCACGCCTTAAAAAATGAAATTCTAATATGCTGTCTCAAAGAAATTATCTGTCTATCTATCTATCTATCTTTCTTATCTATCCATTCACATATAGACGTTATTTTATATACATGTGTGTGTGTGTATAGCACATCTATTTTATATACATATATACGTGTGTATGCATGTGCTATACACACACACACACACACCCCACATATATTAATCACAGATCATAACCATCATTCCTATAATTTATAATTTAGTAATTTATGATTTATAATTTTTTTATAATTGAAATGTATTAAAGAGATTCAATATTACTTTTGTTCATGAGAAAGGGGATTTGAGTTCGAAATCGATTTAAGAATGGGTTATAACACTTCCATTCAAGGCACATTTACAAGAGTTAAGCATCAGAAGGAAGCAGGATTTCTTGTAAATGCATATTAACGCCACAGCTAAAATTCTGTGCATATTAATTTGTAGAACTCTGTGGTGGATTAAGGTTCCCTGGTGTCCTAAACACTGACAAACCTTGGCGCCCTCCCTCCTTTGTACATACAAGATTTTTTTCTACCAATCTTCATTGGGTTGTTTTTTTTTTTCTTTCTCAACGTTGTGGTGCCCCCTTTGGGCCTTGTGCCCTAAGCATGTGCTTAGTCTGCTTAATGGTTAATACACCACTGATAGAACTGTTTTGTTTTTAATTTTTTAAGATACATTTACCTCCAATAATGAAAATCCACATTCACACATAATCCCAAAATTGCACTGTTATTTTTATATACTGTATATTTAATCTTAAATTATATATAATTTAAATTCTTTAAATTTAACTCTAAAATTCTGTGCATATATTTGTGTCTATTTATACATAGATTTATGTGCATGTATGTGTGTATAATCTTATCTTCCTGATAAAATTGTGATGCATCCCACTCTAAACTAATATTCAAATTTTATCATTAACTATTTCAACAAGAATGATTCCTCATACCTAACAAAGTCATTTTAGTTGTGTTTGTAGGGATTTGATTTTTAAAAGATTGTATTTTTTTTTATTCCAATTATACAACTGCACATCTCAAATGTGTGACTCAGGGCCAGTCACAGCAATCAAAACTACATAAAAACAAGCAAAATGGAAGATTTTTTTTTTAAGAAAAAAATCATCGAACAGTACAATATTTTTGTTAGTTTAGTTAATAAACTTAACATTTTGATCGGAAAAAAAGTTGATGTATTGTGTCATGGTGCTTTATTTTTTCCTTGCAAGACGCTGTATTTTATTTTTTCCCTGCACGAGGACACTGTATTTTCCATTTTGGAAATCTCAATGGTTTCAAACAATATTGCTGCAGACTCACCTAAGCGTAGGCATTTTTAAAATGGATGTTTCTGGATTCAACCTTTCAACATATCAAGGGAAGTTAAGGAAGAGGAATGGGTTAAATTGCCTTGTCCTTTTATTCCTGTTAACCGACTCTTGGAAGTCATGTTCAGATGCAGGAACTCACTGAATGATTTTGGGTCAGTCACTCCCACTCACTCTAGCCTTTCTTCCAGGCCTGCTCTGATAGGAGATAGCAATAGCAATCTCCTAGCGCTTCACAGTGCTTTACAGCCTTCTCTAAGCGGTTTACAGTGTCAGCATATTGCCCCCAACAAGCTCATTTTACTGAGCTCAGAAGGAAGAAATGCTGAGTCAACCTTGAGCTGGTGAGATTTGAACAGCAGGCAGCTGGCAGGCAGCAGAAGTAGCTTGCAGTACTTCATTCTAACCACTGCGCCACCATGCTCATTGATAGGAATGGATGTTGATGCACCTGGAGGTTTTACATCTAACAAATGAATACCATAAGTAACTATTTATCTCATCTTTTTAGGAGCATTAACATTGGCCATTTTTAATTGGAAGAAAATGCATCCTCAAAAGCACAACCATGAATGCTGTCTTGGTCCAGCCTGGGATACCCAGAGAATTTCTTCTGCAGGCCATCTTCTCTGGATGCCTTCTGCTCTGAGAGGCAAAAAGGCAGCAGGTGCTGCTGCTTCTATCTTCTCCCATAACATATGATCATATTGTAGATTGGGGTGTAACCCACAAAACCTGAATCACAACTTGGCAGAACTTCCCAGAAGTTATAAACAATCTCTTCTTTTTTTCCAAATTTAATCCTTACCAAAGTAAACTCATTGTTTTACTGGACGTTCATCCTAAAGATGAGACACTGTGTGCTAATTGATGCATCCTGTCTGCCAGTTGCAAGCTTACCTACCTGAACAGGCATGTCTTGCTTCAGAGGTACATATTCACACATTCTAATTCCTACAATGCCTTGTATGTGAGTCAATCTCATACTTCTCTTGAAACTGGACCAGTGAATGACAAAAACCTTATTAACTGGGACTGTGTTTTATGAACAGACTTTATTATTGTCTGGCTATTGCTAGAATGATAGTTTGATTTTCGGGATTCTTCATGGCTAGAGCATATAAAGAGTTGAACACTCAAAATTGTACCTTATTCTCTCTTCATGAGACTCCATCAAAATGTTTGGCATCTACAAACAGATGTATGGTGTGCATTTTAATACATTTTTAGTGTTGAGGAAAATACTTTTAGCTAAGCTTTAATAATCTAGATGTTCAAGCAAGTCAAATCTGTTTAGTACTTGGAAAGGAGATTACCAGAAATCTCAGGGTTGCAGACTAGACTGGAGAATGGCAGAAACATTCCTCTTTAAAACCATTTCAATTTCTCCATATTTGGGGGATTTCAATTTTTTTTAACATTGTAGTAAAATTGTTCTTTTGGTTTTTTTAGATTTGGAGAGCAATGGTAGTTATCTTTTCCAGCAAAAATCTCATTCCAATAAATCTCAAGAAACAGGAACATATAACAGAAATATCTTGCTGTTTGCAACTTCTTGGTTTATCCTTGATGGAGTTGGGCGTGCTCTTTTAAAGCAAATTTGTCTAATGCCAGTGCCCTTCAATTATGTGGGGCCCAGTTCTTGCAGTTCTCAGTAGTGGTCATTTTAGCTGGGGAATTTTTGGAGATGAAGGTCAAACGCAATCAGGTGTGGGATCCTGCGGCTTGAGGGATACCGCTGGGGACTCATGCTTGGTTTTTGAGAAGGTAAAAAACCACATCCTTATGTTGAAAGAACATGGTAAGATAAGTTAGTATAGCATTCAGAGACTTTCCATTATAGATGTATGTCCCCCATCCCCACCCCACTGTTGGATATTTTTTTTAAAACAAGTTTTGTTCAATTTTTCCAAAACAACATAAAAAAGGCCCTTTTCAGTGTACAACATAATCCAGAGTCACCACTTTTACATGCAAATATGACAGTAATTATATATTCATTTTTACATTCACCAATCTGTCTTGTCCATTTTTAACTTCATTCTATTATTACTTCTCTATTTCAACTTTTACATAAGAAAAGAAACAAACACATTAATTATTTTAAGTGATATTACTTTCATTCTAAGCATCTTCTCAATTCATTTCAATTTATTTCAAATATATTTCTTAAACATTAA
>BHFT01024453.1:0-18921 GCA_004320025.1 Laticauda laticaudata
ACCCCTTCGGAGGTGTCATCCACTTCCATCCGCTTTCATCCGCTAGGCTTCCTATGAACATCCATTTAACATCCCCAGTACATACTACCCATGTCCGTTCTTTTCCATTCTTTCCCGTTCTTTTCCGTTCTGTTTATGCAAATTTTTGCCACTTTTTGGAGTGGATGACAATGGATGGAGCCACCCCCATAATTTTGCTCATCCACTGTGTCCTTTATGCATACGTTTTGCGTCCGTCGCCAGTGGGACCGGGCCTTAAACAAAAATATATGAAAGTATGAGTAAAAGAGTAATAGAATCAAAATCATAATCTAAACCAGTAACTCCATAACACATTCAAAAAGTCAGTATAGAATAGAATAGAATTCTTTACTGGCCAAGTGGGAGTCAAGAAACATAAGGTACAACACTTAATAATGGTCATAGGGTACCATAAGCAATCAAATCATACGAGGAAACAGTCAATGTAAATAGTAAGGATACAAGTGACAAAGTTCCAATCATACAGTCACAAGTGGGAGGGGATGGGTGATAAGGAATGATGAGAAGATAAATAGTAATAGTTGTGCAGACTTTGTAAATAGTTGGAGGGTGTTGAGGGAATTATTTGTTTAGCAGAGTGATGGCATTTGGGAAAAATGTATCCTTGTGTCTAATTGTTCTGGTGTGCAGTGCTCTAAAGTGTTGTTTTGAAGGTAGGAGTTGAAACAGTTTATGTCAAGGATGTGAGGGATCTGTAAATATTTTCACAGCCCTCTTTTTGACTTGTGCAGTATACAAGTCCTCAATGAAAGGCAGGTTGGTCGTAATTGTTTTTTCTACAGTCCTAATTATCCTCTGAAGTCTGTCCTGTTTGGTTGCAAAACTCAACCATATAAAGTCATAATTGAATTGTGGGCTAAGGTGACTCTCTGAAGGCTAGAAACAACCAGATGTTAGTTAAAATATAGTGTGGTTGCTCATGTTGTTAGATCTCTGGGTTGGTGATCAGCAAGCTTTCACTCTCAACCCAACTTTTACTGTGTGATGGGCTGAGCTCCTGTATTTTGCTCTGACTTCTGCCTACTTATTAGTCTGAAAGTGTGCATTGGCAAATAGATAGATAGGTAACCTGGTAGGAAAAATTACAGGAATGGAGCCCTTAACCAGATATCCCCCAGGCAATGATTCATGTCATGGCTTATCCTTTCAACATAGAAGAACTTGTTGAGGTCTTCCAACTTGAATATAGTAGTAGTTAAAAAATAAAGCTCTGGAAATGGTTGGTCACATAGCAAATGTCAACTCATAAAACATTCCTATGCCTGTTTTTGAGTTGCCATAAACAAAGGAGGGGGGAATCTGAAGGACCATTACAGCTGTTTAAAACCAGAAGCACATTCCACCCTTATCTACAAAATTTGTAGTTAGGCTACCGGATCTTCTGCTCCTGAACATCCTTTATTGGAGAATGTGATTGATGATATCCCCCAGGAATGTGCTTTATTGGAGAATCTGATTATGTGATTATATGACACACGGGGGGGGGGAGGGAGGGAAACAGGGTCACAGGTGACTGTAAATTATGTATGTCGGAGTTGGCTTCATTTAGGCTAATGCCAACATGTTGCTCCTCATAAATCTTTTAAATTTTTTTGAAGCTTGGCTCAAGGCTCATTATTTAATTAGGGCAATCACCAGAATCCTGACAGCAAGAACTAATGGCAGGTGGACCAAAGCAGTCATAGAATGGATTCCACTTGATAAAAAGCATCTATGAAAGAGACTTAAAGATGGATCGACAACATCAGCAAGTATTGCAGGNAGAAGAAGAAGAAGAAGAAGAAGAAGAAGAAGAAGAAGAAGAAGAAGAAGAAGAAGAAGAAGAAGAAGAAACAACTGTCCCCTGAGTTTGCCTTTTTAATTGCTCCAATTCTGGGACATGAACATAGGTTCTCCAGTTCTGAAACTCAGTCAAAAGAGTCCTTCAAGGGCTTTGATTCACTTTTTTGCTTTGAATTATGGAATTATGGAGTGGGAAGGACTGCTGAGTTCAGAGTCCACATTCCTGCAAGAATCCAAATTGAAGCAAACAGACAAACAGACAGCTTCAGCACATTCAATCAAGAGGAAATGATTTACTCTAGTGATAATTTTTGCTACTGAATTGCTGTTAGTGTTATAAAGTTTTTTCCCTCCAAACACTCAATTTAGAATGTGCTTTCCACTAATTTATATTCATTATTCCCTGTCATGCATTCAGGAATGTGAGAGAACAGGCCTTGCTTTTGTTGGATGTGACATCTTTTCATGTATTTGATAGGTGCTGATGATTTTCCCCATAAAAGTTTCTCAGTTCCTTCTCTCCCCCCCACTCACCCATGGGACCAAATTTTTAATTCCTTGATCATGCTCCTTGCCCTTTGAATGCCCAATTTCTCTACCTCCTTTTAAATGTGATTCCCAGATCCAAACATAGTACTTGAACTGGAATCTGACCAACATAGAATAGAGTGAAATGAATATTCCACATGGTCATTTTTTTCTGCACAACATACCTTTTTGTCCACCAGAGTTAGGACTAGCCAAATTCTGAAGATCTCCAAAAAGAACATCTTCCAACTTTTATCTATGCTCAATCATATGTTAAACAGAAGTGTTATTCAGCAAGTTGTGACCAGTTCTGGAGAATCAGTAGCAGAAATTTTGAGTAGTTCAGAGAACCGGCAAACACCACCTCTGACTGGCCCTGCCCCCATATATTCTCTGCCTTCCTAGTCCCAGCTGATTGGCTGGGTCTTCTTTGGTTGGCCTGCACAGGAGAATGGAGCTGGAAAGCAGGTTAGTGGGGTGGGAAGGGAATGAAGATTTTGCAGTAACCTTCCCCCAGGAGTGGGGGTGGGAATGGAGATTTTACAGTATCCTTCCCCTGCCATGTCCACCAAGTCACACCATGCCCACCAAGCCACATTCACAGAACCAGTAATAAAAATTTTCGAATCCCACCACTGATAATAAAGGACTAGTTAGGATTTGTCTAACTTTGCCCCAAGTTGACAATTCTTGTTGCAATATGAATTCTTCTTTATATTTCCACTGGTTACAGCTAAGCAACCATCAAACATCTTTGTACTTGGCACTTTTAGAATGCTTTAGAGAATGTGAAATATTGACATAAAACATATCTCTGCACATTTTATTTTACTAAGCCTACATGGTAGGATTGGCTCACTATTCCCATGCCACAGGCAGAGAATAGTGATGAAATGAGGAGGTGGGTTTAAATGACCTAAATGATTTCATGGCAGAGGTAAAGTTTTAACTGGAGAGGTTACAGCTCAGTTTGTAAACTCCTTTATAGAAATGAGGGTTTCTGGGCAGAAAACATCCCCTCCTTGTAGAGTTTCAGGCATCACAGACTAATTAACGAGAGCTGACTTGCTTTGGCAGTAGTACAAAACACAACTATTTCCCATTCATTTGCTAAAGGTGCTGGCAGGATTTGTGTGCAGCAATATGGAATGACTCTACAAAATATAATTAAACCCCACTGGCTATTTTTTGGCAGCCTTTTCCTCTGGAACATATTTATTGATCTCTTGTTAGTAAACAAGGGAGAAGATTCAGGGCATATTAGCCTGAACTTCCTTTCTGTCATACCAAGAAAAGTCTACAATCAACACAGGCACTCCTTGACTTACAACGATTTGTTTAGTGATGATTCAAAGTTACTATGTCAGCTATGGAATCATGATTCATCGCTGCCACATAGCTGGAGAAAGTGGGAGGGGGGTGATGTGAATTGAATAGCTCTAAGTAGACAAAATATAATTCTTTTGATAGTTCAAGGTTAAAGAGTGTGGAACAAAAAGAATTGGAACTTACTTTGGGATTGGTTCATGTGATGTGATGATGAGTAAAAAGGGGATGGTTTGTAGGTTGGGATAGTGTGAAGCCAGGAAACTTTTAGTTTCAGAATTTCACAGAATGTGCCAGGTGCTATTCTAATAAAAGTACTTTGAGATTATGCTTGTCTTGGAGCTACTGACAGGAATGGATTTTCCCTGGAACGCTGACAACAATAGCACCAGTGGTGGGATTCAAAAACTTTTACTACCCGTTCTGTGTGCGTGGCTTGGTAGAATGTGACTAGGTGGGCATGGCTTTTTTTGCAGCCCCCACCCATTTTTGGAAGCTTCCTAGCCACAGAGGAGCCTCTGGGGGGGTCGTTTTTGCTCCCCTAAGGCTCCTCTGGGGCCCTGGAAGGCAAAAAATGGAGGGAGGGGCTGAGATCCTCCCTCCATTTTTTGCCTTCCTGGGCCTCAGCAAGAGAAACCTCAGCACAGCTGATCTTATCTACAGCTGATTGTCGGGAGGAAAAAAAAAAAGAAACATCTTAGGAGAATGTCAGGCAGGCGGGCGGGGTGAGCGAGCATTTGGCGGGAGGGCAACCAGGTGGGGTGTGTGGCCAGCCAGAACTTACTACCGGTTCAGCAACCCACTCCAAATTCTGGCTACTGGTTAGCCTGATCCGGTGCGAACCAGCTGAATACCACCACTGGGTAGGACTGAAAAAAAAAAGACATGGTCGATTCTCACACTTGTAATGATTGCAACATCCCCATGCAGGAGTGAAGTTCAAATGTTTTAGCAAGGGGCTTTCTGCCCTAATGACTGCCTGGGTGGTTATGGCTGGGTGGGCATGGCTGGGTGGTCATGTGGCTGGCTGGCTGTGGCCAACCTGACATCGCTTCTTTGCCCTAATTACCCAAAAAAGATAATATACCAAAAAGTTGTTTATTACTTTGTGCATTTAATACTTAAATAAAAGACTGGGTGAAACCAGGCTTAATAGCAGTGACTGTGAGAGGGATCTTGGAATCTTAGTGGAGTTTCTGGTGAGTTATGTAATTCTTATTATTTGGGAATTAATCCCCTCAGAAGAAGGGCAGGGATTATCTTGTGGCTATGTTATCTGATTTTCACAAAGGCTCTCCCTCGGCAAGCACTTTATCTAGCTTGCCACACTTTTACAAGGTGTGAAATGCTCTTGGCTGAACACCAGAAAGGAAAAAAGCATGAAAAGGTGTCCATTTATTATTCTAGTGTGGCTGCTTGTTTTTTTTTAGGTTATTGGGGGCTTGCTGATCCCCACAGAGTCTTAGCTAGGGGATCACCTGAGCCCCTTCGAGCCCCCAGCAGCCCATCCATGTCCTTCTGGTAATATAATCAAAATTCAATCATATTTATTGATGGTTCCATGTGATTCCTTTTTGTGACTGTCTAATAGCAAAGTCAATGAGGAAGCCAAGATTCACTTAACAATTTGAGGGGCTGCCACAGAGAGGGAGGGGGAATCAAGCTATTTTCCAAGAAACTTGAAGGCCAGACATGTTTTGACCAAGGCTTCCTGAAGCCATAATTAAGCACACACTTAGTCCAAACTACTCTCTTTTCTTATTTCAATGCTGGAATTATATTCATTCCCAGCCCGTAATGAGTCCCAAACAGTCTCTCAAGATAAGCACCAACTTTTATCTCCTTTGAATTTCTGCCAACCACTAAAGTGCCAAATTAACTGTAAAAATCCAAACAAAATACAAAGTCCACACAGAGCTTCAAGGTTTTATCTGAACAGACCGAATGGCATTGCTTCCTGCAAAGGTTCCTGTCCCTTTGCACTTCCTTTATAGCTTATGGGAGGGGCAATCACCTCCAAGCCTTACTCTCAAGTTGCCCTTTTTGTCTTAACTGCTCTTGCCTTCTGGCAGCTCTGCGCACATGAATACTGGGAACAGGCTCCCCTTGTTCCTCTGTCTCACTGCTGTCAGATTCTGGAGGCTCCAGACTCAGCACATAACTCCGAGATGTATTGGATGCAGGACCCTCGTCCAAGTCCTCCCTAGACTCCCAAATTGGCCCATGTTCTTACCCACTATCTGATTCCGCTGCCATCTCTGCAGGCTGATGGCAGACCACAACAAGACAAGGAATAATGGATGGAAACTGAACAAGGAGAGGTTCAACCTAGGAATCAGGAGAAATTTTCTGACAATAAGAACAATCCACCAATGGAACAGCTTTGCCTTTGGAAGTTGGAGTTTCATCACTGGAGGCTTTCAAGAAGAGACTGGACTGCCATTTGTCAGAAATGATGTAGGGTCTCCTGCTTGGGTGGGGGTTGGACTAGATGACCTTCAAGGACCTTTCAACTATGTTAATCTGTTAGAATCTGTTAAGCTTAACAACTATGGCAAGAAAGTTGGTAAAATGGAGGAAAATTCACTCAATAATTGTCTTTCTTAGCAATGCAAATTTGGGGACTCAATTGTGGCCGTTAAGTCAAGGACTATCTAGACTTGATTTTACTCTCTTCAGTTGAACAAGAAAATCAGCATTTATTTATTCCCACTTTTGCATACAATGCCAAATCTTACTGAATCAATGTGCCTTCAAATTTTAGAACCAAGAAAGATACATTGTCCAGCAGGAGACTATTTTCTTTTGTCTAGCTCCTTCTCCTTCCCAACAGCAACTTATGTGCATCTTTAAAGGAGTGTTTTATTTATTTTTTCCTATTACAATACCAAGTAACTATTTAAACACAACTTTAAGTTCCATACAGGAAAAAAAATAGAAAATGCAAATTAACCCAACTATGTAAATAAAAAGACAGGTACAGGTGAAAATTTATCATATATAAAGAGTATACCAGATTGTAATTTATTGGTATTGAGGTAAATCATAAATTCCAGCCAAGTTTGATCCAACTGTGGTTCCTGCTTCCTGAGATTTCATTACTTTAACTGTGTTTTTCTTTTTTCTATTTTGGCAAAAGCTTTTCTAATCCACAACTCAGTTTTTATATTAGGTTACATTATCTAAAATTTGCAATTGTTGCACAATTATTGTTTTGGATGATAAACAATACAGATAAACATTTTTGTTGTTGTTTATCTGGAGTTAGGAATATAAAATAATGCAACCAAGGATTTTGTCTGGAGTAGGATCAGCATTGTGTTCCCACTGGAAAAACAATGAAAAGCAAAACCAAAAAGCAAAACCAAAAGCAAAACTTTACAGAATTTCTGTAAAGAAATTCAACACAAAGAGAAATTCAACACAAAGAGAAATAGGTTTTTGAAAACAGGTCATATCAGTGGGAAAATATGCTAAGAGGGACTGAGTAATGCATAAAAATCAAACTTTATCTGTTCATTTTAGGTAGAGATTTTATGCACACCGGATGCAGACTTTCACTTGAGTTCATACCCGTACCCCTAAAGGCCCTGTCACACTGCCCAACGGATGCAAAACGTTGTAGAAAGGACCACAGCCCGACACGAGAACAAATGTTCATCCATTGTTATCCACTCTCAAAAGGGGCAAAAATTTGCATAAGCAGAGCGGATAACATGGAAAGGATGGACGGGTGAGGACGCAGAGCGGATTGCAGAGCGGATGCAGAGCGATGCAGAGCGGAGAGAGCGGATGCGTAGAGGAATGCGTGAGAAGGATCGCGTAGAGGATGTGTAGAGGATGCAGAGTAGATGCAGACGGGTGCGTAAGGATGCAGAGCGGATGCGTATGCGATGCGTAGCGGATTGCGTGGCGGATGCACGCGGACTGCGAGCTCATCCGCTTTCACCCCTTTCTCCCGTCCTGCTACTAGCTGAGCGTCCATTCCGCTTCTCCCTGCATCCGTTTACTGCTTGGAACGGATTTTGAGTTGCACGGATGTGCAGCGATGCCTAGCGGATATATGCAGATGCGTAATGGCGTGCAGAATCGGATAATCCCCGTATGCCTGAGAGGATGCAGGAGATGGATGCATTGAGTACTTTTCCAGCTCAAAGTTTGAGCAGCTCAACAACCTTCTGAGTGGAGTGAAATGTCAATAGACGGATGCTGGACGAGATAGCAGAGGAAGCAAAACGGGAGGCAGTGAGTACAGAAATAGGAAAGGATCGCAGTTAACCAACGGATGGCAAGTGTTTTTCTCCGTTTTACATCCTCTTTCCATCCGTTGGTGCAATGTGACAGGGGCTTAACCATTGGTTGTGTTTGTGCTCTTGTATTAATGATACTTAAGGAAGCTCTGTTGTTCCCACTGCACAATTTTGCCTTCTAACTGAAATTACAGAATAGGAAACTCTTACCTGTGACAACCACTTTGTGGCAATTCACTCACCTATTTGTTATTGATTAAAGTAACTCCTCCTTTCCCCTCCTTCTGTTTGGGCCTGGAAAAGAGTTTTAGCTGCTTTACGAGTTATTCTAAAGTTTAACAAATGTCCTCTTTATGGCAGCCTTAACCTTTTTCTCAGATTTGCACAGAAGCCTGAACAAAGAGGAGCTGCTGTAATAAAGAAGAAGTGCCAAGCTCAAACTGAGCTGAAGCATTTCTTTCAAATCATTCTGCAAAATGCACAGGGCCTTAGTAGCTGCATGAGCCTGTGAGAAATAGTAATAGGCGCAAACAATGGGATTTTATTTTTATTTTATTTCATTTGTCAATCGCTTACAAGATAACAGGTATAAGTATAAACATAGTTATGAATACATGAAATGGATACATATAAGAAAAATAAAAAAAGAAACAATAGGACAGGGATGGTAGGCACGATTGGTGCACTTATGCATGGGCCCTACAAGGCCTCTTAGGAAAGGGGGTGAGGTCAATATTAGACAGTCTAAGGTTAAATTTTTTGGGGTTTGGGGGAGAAACCACACAGTCAGATAGAGTATTCTAGACATTGACCACTCTGTTGCTGAAGTCGTATTTCCTGCAATCAAGTTTGGTGTGGTTAACCTTGAGTTTGTATCTATTGTGTGTTCTTGTACTGTTATGGTATGACCATTCTGTGGTAGACTATAGGCTGGACTTCCAGGATGGATGGGCTGCATTCAAAAGAGCAAAGAGATTGCAGAGTTTGCAAAGTTTGATCAACAGGAAGAAGGTTAAGATGGCTCCTCTCTAGCAATTGTCAGAAAATTTGTCCTTCCTGGAAACGCAGATCCTTCCAGGAAGGAGAAATTTTCTGACAATAAGAACAATTTATTAGTGGAGTGCCTCCTGGAATTGTTAGGTTTTCATCACTGAAGGCTTTTTTAAAAAGGACAATTATTTGACTGGGATGGTATAAGATGTCCTGCCTTGAACAAGAGATTAGACAAGACCTCTGAGGTCTCTTCCAGCCTTATGTTTCTATGTACTATGTTGCTTTAATCTGGCAAGATTATGTCTATAGGTGGAAAACAATAAAGGAACCACTCAGAAGTAACTCTGTATGTCATTCTTGGGGCATGACAAATGGTTAGATTTAGGGGTGTCCACAGATTGTAGGGTGAAAAATGTCAAAAGGGAGGCCACAACCATGTAGTTGAAGCCCTGACTCTTTTTATAGGTGAGTCACAGGTAGACATAAAAGGGAAGCACATAGTTATGGCTGCCATCTTGCCATCTTTTTTTCTTTCAGGAGAGTGCCTTTGGCCAGTTTGACAATTACCAATTATCTTAGCCTGCAATATTTTAGAAATGACTAATATTCAGCTTTGGGAATATAACTCAATACTTTAGAAGTTCCAGTACTGTTATCTGTACCTGACTCACATCTAATTAGCTTTAACGTGCCATAGAAAAATGTTGCCATCTAAAACAAGACTGAGGGAGAACATTCATGAGATATAATTAAACGTGCTCGCAGCTTCTTTACCAAAGTAAAATGTATTTAAGTAGAGCACACACTGCATTATTCAGAGCAGTGCTGTTTATAGCAAGCACAAACCTATGGTTTCTGTGGAAACAGGGTAAGAAAGCTATAGGCAATTGGTACATACCTGTCAGTTATGGGGAGAACTACTGCATGCTGGCTTCCCCTTGAGTTTGCCTGCTGGGGGATCCTCAACTTCATCTTTCAACAAATCACATTATAATACTTAGAAAGAGAAGAAAAAACATATTAAAAGAAATAAACATAGATTGGAGAATTAGCTCCCCTTACATTAAAATTAAAAAAGCAGAGACATCACCCTGCCAACAAAAGTGTGTATAGTCAAGGCTATGATTTTCCCAGTTCAAATCCCCAGTTGTATGGCTGTGAAAGTTGGACCATAAGAAAGGTTGAGCGTCAAAGAATTGAGGCCTTTGAACTATGGTGCTGGAGAAGACTCCTGCGACTGCAAGGCGATTAAACCAGTCAGTCCTAGAGGAGATCAACCCTGACTGCTCTTTAGAAGGCCAGATCCTGAAGATGAAACTCAAATACTTTGGCCATCTAATGAGAAGGAAGGACTCAATGGAGAAGAGCCTAACACTGAGAAAGATTGAGGGCAAAAGAAGAAGGAGACGACTGAGAATGAGGTGGCTGGATGAAGTCACTGAAGCAGTCGGCATGAGCTTAAATAGACTTTGGGGGATGGTAGAGGACAGGAAGGCCTGGAGGAACATTGTCCGTAGGGTCACGATGGGTCGTACATGACTTTGCAACTAATAATAACAAACATTAAAATTTAAAGAAACTTAAGCATATCTAGTCATTCTCTTCTTGAGGAATATATCAGGTCATCAGTTGGGGCTCTGTAAAGCAGGGGTTTATAGAACCTGTCTTGGTGAAGTCCTGATTCCTAAGAGTGCTTTTCTTTCCAGAAGGAAGACAAATCTATCCCAGTTCCTCAGAGGTGAATCCCCTTCCCCTTAAAGCAGCAACAGTAGTTCAAAAATCAGAAGTTTCCTCCTGGTCTTCCTTCAGAATGGAATGGAAGCCAGGGAAGTTAGGGGGACTATTGTAGTAATAATATTAACACCACTGGAAAGTGGTATTATATAAGTAGTATTAGATTAGATAAGATTAACAGAGTTGGAAGGGACCTTGTAGGTCATCTAGTCCAACGCCTCAACCAAGCGGGGAGACCCTACACCATTTTTAACAAATGGCAGTCCAATCTCTTCTTGAAGGTCTCAAGTGATGGCACTCTCACAACTTCCAAGAGCAAATTATTTCATTGGTTGATTGTTCTCACTGTCAGAAAGTTTCTCCTTATTTCCAGGTTGAACCTCTTCTTGGTCAGGTTCCATCATTACTCCTTGACTGGTATCAACATCACTGGGAAATATAAACATAATAATTGCATGATTATCACACATTTTCTTCTTCCTAATCTAGGTACAGATCTGGGACTTTCTGAAGGTGTTCCAAGTACTAACCAGATATGATCCTGCTTAGCTTTTCAAACTCATTCATTGGCTATGTGTTGCAAAAACTATAGTCTGCCTACAAAGTTACTTTCAAGCATTAACTTTAAATAAGTGCCTTCAGTCTTGACTCCTAATATCTAAGTAGAGAAGACCCTGAAGATGTGGGTTTGCCATTGCTTCCTTCCTAGAGCTGAGAATGTCATAAAGTCATTCAGCATCATTTCAGCCTCAAGCAGGACTGGAACTCACTGTCTTCTAGCATGTAGCCCAATGCCTTTAACCACTAGATCAACTGGTTCTCTGTTAAATCAATATAAATCTTCATAATTAACAGACCTGATAAAATTCTGCAATTAGCTAAAATTTATTTAAATATATGGAATCACTATCATTGTCTCAGGAGTCTTTCAACATCTGGAAGAAGTCATAATTTCTTGACTGGTTTTGGTGTGTTCAACACTTCTTATTTCTTTAACCTGTCTTTTGAAATAAAAAAAGCAAAACTAGACTAAGAAGAGATTGGACTGCCATTTGTCAGAAATGGTGTAGGATCTCCTGCTTAAGTGGGGGCGGGAGTTGGACTAGATGGCCTACAAGGTCTCTTCCAAATCTGATTATCTGTATCTGCAAGTACTTTTTAAATAGGGTGCTACCCCAGTCTGTGTAGTGTAGTTGTGAGGGTGGTAGACTAAATATAGGTTCAAATATACCCTCAACCACAGAAACTCAGAGGTTAACTACACATATGAGCCATGGTGGTCCAGTGGTTAGAATGCAGAACTAGGCTACTTCTGCTGACTGCCAGTTCAGCAGTTCGAATCTCAGCAGGCTCAAAGTTGACCCTCAGACTTCCATCCTTCCAAGACTGGTAAAATGAAGACCCAGATTGTTGCAATATGCTGACTCCAGAGTGGTATTCAGCAGGTTCTGGCCAGTTCTGGAGAACCAGTAGCAGACATTTTGAGTAGTTTGGAGAACCAGCAAATACCACCTTTGACTGGCCCTGCCCTCATCTATTCTCTGCCTCCCGAGTCCCAGCTGATCGGCTCGGTCTTCTTTTGTTGCCTGCAGAGGAGAACAGAGCTGGAAAGCAGGTTAGTGGGGTGGGGAGGGAATGGAGATTTAATGGTATCCTTCCCCTGCCATGCCCACCAAGCCATGCCCACCAAGCCATGCCATGCCCACCAAGCCACGCCCACTGAACCGTTGTTAAAAAAATTGAATCCCACCACTGGCTGACTCTGAAAACAGTTTAGAGAGGGCTGTAAAGCACTGTGAAGTGGTATATAAGTCTAAGTGCTGTTGTTACTCTTGCCTAGTGACTCTCAGCCCAGCTTGTCTTACAGGATTTTTGTTAGCAAGATAAAATGGAGTCATTTATTCTTTGAGCTTCCAGAGGAAAGTTAAATCTATTTTCAAGTTAAATCTACTAAATGGAATTTAAATCTACTAAAAGATGAGTAGTAATGAACCTCATCTTCAGAAAAACAGCATTTGTGCAACAGTCAAGAATAATTAGCAGGGACCGAGGACCTTCGGTGTTCATGCTGATAAAACATTATGTTTCAATCCATTGTTAATAAAGCAACTATCAAATCAATATGTGTATAATCTGTGCATGTTTTTAAAGAGGCCCATCTGTTCAGAGTCAGCCAGGCTTCCCTTTAAGGGATTTTGCATTCAGGATGGATATCTTCAACATGATGCTGCTCTGTTCATGTTTTTATCCTAATGGTGGTAGGACTTTTGCTTGGACCCAAAGCATCTGTTTGCCTTTGCCCAGCATATGTTGGGGAGCTCTTGTTAAATATGCTGTAGAAATTAACTTTCAGGTTTGCTTGTCTCACTTAGTATTGAATGCTCTTGCGGGGTAGTAGTTAAGATGCTACAGAAAACACATTCAAGAATCTCTCAGGATTATTTAATGATCTTCAATTGGGAAAGCACATCAAAAACGAGAGTCTATGATTGATAGAAAAAATGAAATGGGGAAATTCAAGTCTCTTTTTCTCTTTTTCTGAAGGCAGGACAAGAAGCAATGGATGGAAACTAGACAAGGAGAAAACCAACCGAGAAAAGATAAATTTCCTGACAGTGTGATTGTGAGAACAATCTCACAATTGTGTTTGATTGTGAGAACAATCAAACAGTGGAACCACTTGCCTCCGGAAGTTGTGAAGCTTCAAAAATAGGAAGTTTTTAAGAAGAGATTGGATAACAATGTGTCTGAAATGATATAGGATTTCCTGCTTGAGCAGGGGGGGTGGACTAGAACAGTGGTTGCCCACCAGTGGGCCGCAGCCCACTGGTGGGCCATGAGAAAATTTTGGTGGGCCGCAGAGAAATCTCACCCCAGAACACCCCCCCCAAGCAATTAATCCAGGCTACGCAGAAACACAAGTGCTGTACCACCCACATGGCCCGCAGGAACCCTCCCCGCCCTCTCACTCCTTCCGTGGCAAACTTGCCTGCTAAATTGCAGGCAAAATTGTTTTTCCTTTTTCTGACCATCATCTGTTCTGCTGTGCCGGGAGATTTAGGTTAGCTAGGAAGCAGGAAATGGTTGGATTTCTTGCTTTCTAGCTAGTCTTTAGATCTTCAGCTCTTCTTTTAAGCACAGTCAAACCTCACTTAGGACTGAAGGTTTGATTATTCAGTGCAGACTCACAGCAAGCAAATTTGAGAGACTGAGCTAACCGATGGCAAATAGATAGATCACTGAATGATTCTATGAGCAACTCAATCTGCCTGCCTGCTTTGCCTGATTTGGGGGAAAAGTTGCTCTTTTTTAAAAATAAAAAATTCAATATGTACATACATAGCGTGTTATGAGTTAATTTTGTGAGTTTGCTTGTAAGCAAATTTTATGTGACAGACTGAGCTAGCCAATAGCAGATAGATAGATTTCTATGAATCTATCTGTGAATCACAGAATGAATCTGTGATTCTGTGAGCAACTCAATCTGCCTGCCTGCTTTGCCTGATTTTGGTTAAAAGTTGCTCTTTTTTATAAAAAAATGCAATATTTATAATATTTATACACAAGCCATGCCCAGCCAGTCACATGACTACCAAGCCACACCCACAAATTAGGTCACACCCACATAACTGGTTAGTGGTCCCTGGGATTTAAAATTATCAGCTTGGTAGTCCCTGAGGTCCAAAAGGTTGGTGACCCCTGATGTAGGAGATGAACAGGCTGAGCCCAGGGGAGGAGTGAAATGCATCATCAGTTTTGAGTCACTTTATGCCCACAAGAGATCTAAATTCAGCCCATTTTGATCTTATCAACTACCAATTTGCTTTGGCCATTAGTAGTTCAGATTCTTGTAGAAAGCTTAAGCTTGCAGTAAACCTTTATATTCACTTGAACTATCTGGTTTTCCTGATTTCCCATGCTTGACAAAAGGAAAGAGAAGGGAAGGGAAGGAAATTAGATACAACTTACCTTATTAACATATCTCTTCACACCTTTCCCTCCTTGAGAATGTTCTTGCTTCTGTCAGCCCCTCTCAGTAATCTAAACCAAAAAATCAATTTTACACGAAGGTTTAAACTATTATTTTAATTGAGACCGGCTACAATAACAAAACCGTGCAAGTCTGACACACTGGACTTCTTCCTCCTTCTTATCATTTAGTGAATTAGGGAAACATCTATTTCAGTCAGTTCCAGTTCTAGATTTTAAAAATGCTTCTGCCCCTTTTACCCTGGCAATTTTTTTTCTATACAATTGTTTCTTCACCAGGGCCTTTTTTGTTACACTCTACAGCTTTCCCCATATCCATATAATGCTTTGATTACCTTTCTCCCATCACCTCTACTTGTTCTACCAGATTTAGCAGGGGGAGTTAAGAGAACTATCCTACATCTTGGAGCCTGTCTTTTAAAACGTGTCATCTTATAGGACCCAAGAATCATGCTTTCTCTCACTGGGCCCTGATACTATCAGCCTTACATGAGGTATTAAGGACATGGCTATTTCCACAAGCATATGGTCTAGGAGGTTAGATAAGCTCTATCAATTAATACTGTAAGTTTGGGCATAAGTGCACCATCGTGTCTACCATCCTTGTCCTATTGTTCCCATTTATTCACACCTATTTCCTGTATTCTTACTCATGTTTATAGTTATATGTATTTGACAAATCAAATACATAAGCAATTGACAAATCAAATAAATAAAAAATAAATAAATAATTGTTTAAATGGTTGTTTTTAAACCTTGAATACCACCCAGATTCACTGCACTGAGCTGAGTAGCCTTATAAATCAAATCAAATTGAATAATTACTATTTCCTTTGGTGGAGAGTTTGAGTGTTTTCTTGCAGATGTTTCATTACCTGACCAGATAACATCATCAGTATTAGAAGTGGGTGGGGTTTGCTCTTAGTTTATATTCAATAGGTTTCCCTACCAGTGTTGGTGAGTGTCTGTTTTTTTTCCCCCTTGGGTAATTCATTGATTAGGTTGATGCTGTTTCTTTTCTTTAAACTTCTCATTTCCCATTTTTTGCTTTAAAAAAATTACAGAACAACATAGTTGGAAGGGATCCTGGAGGTCTTCTAGCCCAACCCTCTGCTCAAGCAGACCCTGTACCATTCCAGATAAATGGCTGTTCAATCTCTTCTTAAAAACTTCCAGTATTGGAGTATTTACAGCTTGTGGAGGCAAGTTGTTCCACTGGTTAATTGTTCTGTCAGGAAATTCCTCCTTAGTTCTAAGGTTGCTTCTCTTTTGATTATGCTTCCACCCATGGCTTCTTGTCCTGCCTTCAGGTGCTTTGGAGGATAGCTTGACTCCCTCTTCTTTGGGGCAGCCCCTGAGATATTAGAAGACTGTTATCATGTCTCCCCTAGTCCTTTTTTTCATTAAACGAGACAAACCCAATTCCCGCAACCATAGGTTTTAGCCTCCAGCTCTTTTCTACATTAATGAACATCGCAAGTTCTATCTTACCACATATTTCTCAACCTTCTTCCTCTTGATCTTCATATATTTGTTTTTTTTAAATTCAGTCCTCACTGAGTCTTCCTCAACATACTAAACCACTTCACTGTATTTCTTTTGTACTGATGCCCCACTTTTGCATTCAGTCCACCTCCAATATCCATCATTCTGTAATTCATTTTTTAAAAAGTAATAATAATAATAATGGTAATGTAGGTTCATCAGAACACTGCAAAAAAAAGGGAATGTTCATTCTAGCTCAACTTTCCAAACCAAATTCATTTGCTTTACAAAAAAAAGTGTGTGTTTTGTCTGTGTATGAGCAAAACAGTCGGGGACAGAAAGGTTATTATAGGCTGATGATATTGCTTCTCTGGAAAGATTCAGAACATAAAACCAGAACATCCTGGTCTAGCTGAGTTCCCAAGTTCACCATTCTGCAGCTGTTGTTCAAAGATTCGAGAGGCTCCAGACCTAACACTGCCCCCTGATGTATAATTTCAGCCAGATGGTCTGATCACTAACTTGAAAAATGATTAGGTGGGAGAAAAAGGTTCTAAAACAAAACCCTGAATACCTACACTACAGAAATAAATACAAAAGTGCTAATGGTTGATACATGCATACATGAAAAAAAAAATAGAATATCCTCTTTTCTCTCTTAATGTGGGCCAATGTTTTGAAGAAACAAGACCCCGGTAGATGAGATAGTGTAGCAATAGATCAGGGGTGTCAAAATCAAGGCCTGCATGCCGGATACGGCCTGCAGGGTGCTTAGATCTGGCCCATGGGCCCAGGAGTGGGATTCTACCAGTTCGCACCTGTTCACTAGAACCAGTTGTTAACATTCTAAGAGTTTGGAGAACCGGCCGTTAGAAGAAATTATTGGCGTAATCCTGTAACGAAGGCAGAAAGGAAACATTCTGGTGTTGCTTTCCTCTCCATTAACCCTTATTACATTCTTGGCAGGACTAGACTTTTTGTCTCAGGAACTTCTCTGGAGTTTTTTTTCCCCTCCTTTGCTGGTACTTTGCTTGTGTGGAGTGACCATTCAAAATTACAATGGCACTGAAAAAAGTGACTTATGACCATTTTTCACACTGACGACTGTTGCAGCATCCCCACAGTCATGAGAGGCCAGGCAAGGAGATACATTCCTCTGTGTGAGTGATATTGAGCTGGCCACGCCCAACCAATAACATGACCACCAAGCCACGTCCACCCAGTCACATGATCACCAAACCACGCCCACCAACTAAGCCATACCCACAGAACCGGTTGTTAAAAAAATTGAATCCCACCCCTGCACAGGTCCAGCTTGGAAAAAGTAAAGGACCGATTCACAGTGCCTCTGCCAGAGAAAACGGAAGCCATGTACAGCCTCCCTGAGCTTTGTTTTTGCTGGCAGAGGGCTGCAGGAGGCCTTCGTGGTTGAAAATTGAGTCTCCATGAGTGATGTTGTCATTCATAGAGAGTCTCTATGACCTGACCACGTCCCTGGGCCTTCCAAGGTCAAACACAACCCTGATCCACCCCTCCATGAAGTTGTCTTTCCCCTTCAATAGATCATTAGTTCCCTGGTGTTCTTAACTAAAGTGCTCCATAAAAGGTTAAGAAATTGAATGGACTGTCGTGTTATCATGGCTTGAGGGAACTTCTAATGTCTTTATTTGGGAAAGAACACAAAAAAACAATATCTGTGCTGATAGCTGTTTACCACCAGGAAAATGACAGAGATACGTAGAATTTTACTTGGCAATGTGATGAAAGGAGGGAGGGGCTCTTTCCTAGAGGATAAAAGACAGCTGGGTTTTGTAGATTGTAAGAGGGTTAAAATAGTTCCTCACTAGTGAGTCACAGAGCACATCTGATAGTTATGTAGATAGTTTCTTTGCTGATGATGTGGCCTAGTTTGGTAATGAAACATCTGCAAGAAAATAACTAAGCTGAGGGAGCATCAAGGACTCCACAAATAAATTTCTTTCCATGTATAATGTATATTGTTGGGTTTTCCTGGTAGGGTCTACATAGCGGGTACTAAGAATTGTTATTGCTGCATTATGCTTCCTATAAACATACAGCATAAGTGGTGGGATTCAAAAAATTTGACTACCAGTTCTTCGGGAGTAGTTTGGTGGGCATGGTGTGGCTTGCTGGGTGTGGCAGGGGAAGGATACTGCAAACTCTCTATTTCCACCCCACTCCAGGGCAGGGCACTGTAAAATCTCCATTCCCTTCCCACTCCTGGGGGAAGATTACTGCAAAATCCTATTCCCTCCCCACCCCAATTAACCTGATTTCCAGCTCCATTTTCCTGTGCAGGGCAACAAAAGAAGACCCAGCTCATCAGCTGGGACTTGGAAGGCAGAGAATAGATGGGGGCGGGGCCAGTCAGAAGTGGTATTTGCTGGTTCTCCTAACTATTCAAAATTTCCGCTACCAGGAGACTTTCGGTTTGCACGGCTTCAGCGGCGGCAGGAATCCGTGATTGTGCGCGGTTTCTGCTGCGCTTGCCACTGGAGTGCCCTCAATCCAGCTGGATTTGGGGGCTATAGTTACCCCGTAGAGGTAACTGAAGATAGGGGATATCCAGCAGGGGTTCAGGGGAATCGCAACCCCCCTCCTCAGCTGACTTAACTCCCTTCTCCAAAAGCAATGGAGCGGCGATCAGCAATGGCCGCCACAAAGAAGCTTTCATCCGGATAAGAATGTGCAGCAGGAAGCTGAGAAAGTGAAAGTTTTTGGCTAACTGGGATAATAAGTAACATTTAAATACCCTGGAATTTAAGCTTCA
>BHFT01024454.1:0-65371 GCA_004320025.1 Laticauda laticaudata
AAGCACTACAATGACGTGGGATAATACCCGAAGGAAGCTGAACAGCACACATGTAAGTACCCGCGAAAGCTTTAAACACACACACACACACACACACACACACACATATATATTGCAATTATGTTCTGCCTAAGAACTCAAGTTGGAGGCTCTTTCTCATTTTGTCCTCATATCAATCCCATACAAGAGGCTGTACTGAGACAGAATAATTGGCCCATATCACTAACTTACATGATCAAGAGATAAATTGGATCTGGGTCTTCCAGTTCAGGATTATGCTTTTATATCTACAAGCAAACAGGCCTATATTTTTTATCCCTAAACATACTTCTATGCAACACATAAGAAACAGACTGTAATACATATACACAGTGTTCTTCACAGAAGTTCTGGTCCCTTTGCCCAACTCTTATACAGATAGTAATTGTACTGCATGAAACAACAAGGAAAGAAATTTTAAAAAAAAGAAAGAAAGAAAGAAAGAAAGAAAGAAAGAAAGAAAGAAAGAAAGAAAGAAAGAAAGAAAGAGAGAGAGATGGAGGGAGGGAGAGAGTGAGAGAGAGAGAGAAAGACAGAGAAGACAGACAGACAGACAGACAGACAGAAAGAGAAACCCCAGATTGATAGCCAGTGAAAGCAGGAGTTGAGAAACCCTTCTTGCCATCCCATTTTCACAAGGTATATCTAGAATTAGGATCTCCCATCCTTTTGTTTTTCTAATTAGCAGCAGCAGGGGGTAGGGGAGGTCATTTTTATCAGAATAAGAGAGAACTTCCTGCCCTCTGAGTGGGTACCCCATTGCTTATTCTCAGATTCCCCCCCATCAAGCTGCTAATTAGTAAAACAAAAAGTCTGTTCTACCCAGTCTGTTCCTCAGAAATGTGTGAATTATATCACTAGGTGCATACAGAGATGAAAATTAAAAGAAAATATTGGTTGAAACCCCAGGGGCTTTAAGTGAGTTTTGACATTTAGAAGTGGGGGAATAAATCCACCATCTTTATTTCTTTAAGACTGTTGTCAATAATTTGTCACATATAAGTGCCAGGAGGACAGGCAACGACCTGGTATAAATGATTAAATTTTTCCCACAGAAGAATGCAGAGAAATGTTACTTCCATACAAAATCAACATTCAAATAAATGTTTGGGGCAAGAATTGGAACCCTAATCTTTAGTAGTGTCGACAGTAGATACCTAAATATTACCTATGCTACTATGTACTGGAGATTTTGATTCATAAGTATTTCAAACTCTTCAAGGCTAAGAACAATAATTAGATAATTAGTTATAAAAATATCCCTTTCTCATATAGTTTGGAAGATTAAACCAAGTTTTCAGCCAAAAATGTAGATATGGTTGGAATCCAGTTTCATCATCTTCACTTGACAAGGCTATAAAGAATGATGGGAATTGGCATTTAACAATCCCTGGGAGGGAATATATTTTTTATCTATATATTTGGAAACAATTATTCACGTGACTTGGAATCTCTATGAGCACACAAAAAAAATAACATTTAAAAATCTGTTTAAAAATTTTTCAGTGAAGTAAACAAAGCTAATGAAAAATGGAAAATATCTAGAATTTTTAAAAATGAAAAATAAAGAACAAAAACCGTGGAATAAATACATCAGTATGTATATAAATTGTGATTTGAAGGAAACTCACACATTTTAAATAAGTTATATTCTACTATTAGTCAGAAGGATATTTGTAAAGAAGTATATAACTTAGGAAAAGTGTTGACATATCAAATAAATGGTGATATGTAATAAAAAACTAAATAGTAACATATTATTCCCCAAGAATATTTTTGTCCCACACTTCTAAATTCAAGGAAAGATGGACTTCAATTTTACAGAAATTTGCAATAACAAAGAGTAACTTCAAGAGCTGATTAAATTTCAGACATAACATCATCATAATGTCTTAAGAAAAACAGACAATAAGCCAAAAGCAGGAAATATTGTTAAAGATAGTTGGGAATAATAACAGAATAACGGAGTTGGAAAGGACCTTGGAGGTCTTCTAGTCTAACCCACTGCTGAAGCAGAAAACCATATACCATTTCAGACAAATATTTAAATAATACCACAGGTGAACATTTTGTCTTTTTCATTATTGTCCACAAGTTTATTCCTAGCTTAAATGGTGTGAAATGTTCGACAGCTTTAACTCCCTTCAGTGTTCATAGTTTACCATTTTTGACAAAGGATGACCATGTGAATTATACCAAGAGTGACCTCACATTGTTGTCCTTATCTTATTTTAGATATGTAGAAGGTCAGCAAACTTCAAGATATCTTTTAGTTTTGCATTATGAAAACCTCTGCTTTGAAGTTAAAGCATCTTCAATTCATTTTGAGACACTGTGGATTGTAGTTTCTAAAGATTCAGGTTGGACGCATACAATGTTGTCAATTTTAACTTTTTCAATACTAGACAAAATTTTATTTTTCACCCTAATTTTATTTTGACAATTATTATGAATTAAAGCCAGTTTTTATGCAAGAATGCAAAATAATCTGCCTTCTTCAGTTAAGTGGTAAAGTTGTTGAAAAAAAAAAGATTGCAAAAAGGCATTTGTGTATATCAATAACTCTAATTAGTCTTTCTAGTTTGAAGATAGAGACATATAATTCTGAAAAATCAGAATTTCAGAATTCTGAAAACGAACCTCAAGAATATTTATTTTGATCCTTAGAGAAATTATTTCTTCAATCTTTTTAATAATTTATGGATTAACAGTTACTTCCTAATATCAAACCAAGGTTATATAAAGTCGGTTTCTACAGTATAGAGTAACAGACATTTAATTTGAAAGATTATATTTTCATTTCCAAAATGAGACTAAAATTGATAATTTTATTCATAAATTTATTCATAATCTTTAATTTCTTTTATTAAAAAATTCAGAGTGAAAAATAAACATAAGTAACATTAAAGGTGCTTGCTATATAAGATTAAATCTGATTATTCAGATTGATGTAGGTGCCCATAAAAATCATACAAAATTGTAAATAAAATTCAACAAATCTGAAAAAAATTGATAATATTTCTTTTTTTAAAAAATGAAGCAAGTTTCTCAGACCATAATATGTTATTAAATTCAAGAATGTGTATCTATAATACAAAAATAATAATAATAAATACATATTTATTCTCAAGTCAACATGTAGCAGAAAGACATTCACATCAGTCATAAGCGCACCAATGTGCCTACCGTCCCTATCCTATTGTTTCTTTTCTTTTCTTTTTTTTTCTTATATGTATCCATGTATTCATAACCATGTTTTTACTTATACCTATTATCTTGTAAGTAATTGACAAACCAAATAAATACTTTAATACTAAAGCATAAAATTTCTTCAGATTGTAGGTTGTTTCATATTTCAATGACTGGTTCAGTTCATTAACCTGCAGTTGAACAGAATTTTAACTAATAGAGAAAATTGGACCCCCTTATGAAACCAATGCTATCAATAACCCAAACAAATGTGAAATGTGCCACCAATAGAACAATAGTTTATTAAATATTTAGTCTTAGAACTAGATAGACAGACAGACAGACAGACAGACAGACAGACAGACAGATAGTTGAGAGAGAGAGGGAGAGGGAGGAAGAGAGAGAGAGAATGAGACAGAGAGAATGAGAGAGATGTACAGAACTAATAAACTAAACACACTCCATGCCACACCTAGATACTACAAAAGAGAAAGACCAGATGGTGAAAGATATGGAATGAAAACATAAGAGAAATATTGAACAATATGAAAAACATGGAAATATGGAAGCAGGCTCCCCTATATATTACTAGAATATACAGTATAAGACTAATAAAAGCTGTTGAACAAATTTCTTTAGAAAACATGTCTTTGACTGCAGACATCTAAGCAGATATTAAATAGTCAAATTGTCATTGCATCCTGCATGATAAGTATTGTGTTGAACTGAGAGATGGACTATACAACCTCAAGTACCTTCCTACACATTCTATAGTTGTTCATATTCCCAGAAAAGACATTCAGTCCAAAAACATTTAATGTGTTTATGCTACATATTATTAAAAAATTAAGTATATATTTTTAAAATTCATCTTCTACCTTACCATTGACAACCATGAGAACATTGCTGTGTGTTTGTGTTTGCTTAAAGTCTTTTTATAGGTATGAAACTGATGCAACACAAATACTCAGCTGTATGGGCCTTTCAAATCCAGCACTGCTCTTCTAAAATTCTTATGCTTACAATATATTTTGATAAATGATGGATCAGGTTTTCTTATTGCACTTATACTTAACTTGACCCTGTAATGTGTTAGTTTGATAAAATCTAAAATGTGCCATATGGAACATTTTTCACATACACAGAGGGAGAGAGAGAGATACAAAATGTGAATACACAAATAGAAGAAAGAAAACAAATTAGACAATTTACCCAACAGCTTTGATGAAAAGCAAGCTATCTAGAGGTTAAGCCTTCCGTACATTTATTTACTAGGCAACAACAATAGGCTACAAATGCCATACCTAGGTCTACTTAAGTTTCATCTGACTCTCTTTGGAAACCTGTTGGTTATAGTGTTATCAATAACCTTTATCTAGAGTCTTCAAGTGTTCTAGTCTTACCTACAAAGGGTCATCTCGTACAAGTTCTATTTAAAAGTGAGAGGAGGAAAGTAAGAAAGAAAAGGAGGAGTAGGAGGAATACAGGCCATCTGGTCATAGTTTTGTATATCTGATTCTACCTAATTGGATAATGAAATGTCTGTAAACAAATAATAAAGCTCAGAGAGCACCAAGGACTCCATAGTTCAACCATGGCATGTTTGTATTCTCTTCTAATGGAATATATTTTTCATTTAAATTATAATAATTATTTTTAGTATTATTGGAAGATCTAAGGAAAAGGATGTAGACCAGTTCTTTTGGAGAACATCTATCTGTACGATCACTTATAGTCAGCACCAATTTGATGGCACATAATCAATTGTTTTTAATTTTTGTACAGGCATAAAAATTAACTTAGGAAAAATTTGTATAGATTTGTGTATTTTTAATTTTGTTCATCAGGATGATAATTTTGGAGTGGAATAAGCCTTTGCTGTTTTATTTAAGCCACCTGATCTCCTCCCACAAAATAAAACTATTATTAGGAATATTTCTGTTTCTCCTCAAGTATTGTGAAATGCACAAAAGCAGGAATCACATTTTTAATTACTGAAGATACATAAATATGTGCAAAAATTAAGATATGGAACCGAACAGATGGCAATTATGAAGGGTAGTAAAGAATAAAGTACTGAGAGCACTTCTGAGTGGCGTGTTGTTACAGTGCTATAGCTTCAAGTTAGTCAATTTGGAATAATTTTGTGAAAAGATAAAAGCCCAAGATGGTGCAAAACATAAGACAGTTGAAAAAAAAAATCTGCTTCAAACAGAGAAATTTATATTAAAATTTTATCAGCACATAAGATTTGTCTGGATAAAAAAATTAGCCTGCAAACCACAAAGGTTTGTTATCAGGGAACCAAATATGCCTTTTGCCTGTCACTTGGTTCCTTTTAACAGCAGGAACAAGTCGGGGCGGGGAAAGAACATTGCTATGTTCTGAAGTTCCCCCTCTGGTTTGGTTTCCAGCAGGGGGCACCCAGCCGCAACATGATTGGCCAGTAGTTTGACAGCTGACTATATAAGGAGCTGTCAAACAGGCCAACAGCTGTTGCCTCATGGCTGAGTGGTTCATTCTCTGTTAGTGTGCAAATTCAATAAAGTCTGAGCAACCAATTTAGCCACCTCACCTCATTCTGTGCGTTCGTTCCCAGTACAAAACACTGGTGACAAAGGTGAGATGAGATTTCCACCCTCAAGGCATTATGCGAGCTTGAAGTCCTCCTGTGGGGCAACCAAAAGAGCTGATCATTGTGGCAGAGAGAGCCAAACAAACCAGAAGGGCAGACAAAAAGAGCAAAGTTACACTGAGGGAGCTTGATAAAGTCCGCCAGCCACCTACCTAAAGATCAAGGGTTCTGTGAAGCTGTTCAGAATGGCAGCATTAAATTCATTTGCACCATTTGATGCATCCACAGAGACTTGGGAGTCATATATTGAGTGCTTTGACTGTTTCCTAGGGGCAAACGATCTGGTGGATTTGACAGGCAGCTGGCAAAGGGTGCTGTTTCTAAATTTCTGTGGCAAATAAATGTTTGACACAGCCAGAGCTCTGTTACCCCTGAATTCTGTCACCTGGGAGGCATTAATGGCAAAGCTTAAGAACCATTATGCTCCCACTCCCTCACAAAGGCACACATTTCACCGGTGTGAGCAAGCTGAGGGAGAAACTGTTAATCAATTTATGGCGGGTCTCTGAACAGCTGCTCTCCATTGCGAGTTTAAAGAGCTGGATGATGCCTTGCTGGATCAGTTAGTTTGTGGGTTAAACGAACCTCTGAAATCGAGCACAGATACTAGGCAAAGCCTGACCTGACCACTACAATCGGGCATTGGACGAAGGCCTGCTTCTGCGAAGCATATCCAAAAAAGTGATGATAGAGAATTCATGGCGTGAGCAGCCCAGCTTTGGGGAGAAAAAACCTTAGCCTTGTTTTCCACCAAGAGAGCTACGAGGAAGACCCTCAAATCTACCAGGGAAATGATACATCCACCAGCTGAAGACTGCATCAGGTAAATAATTGGCATCCACAAAAACAGCCCAGGCACAAATCTGCACTTAGGGTGGCGGAGGGAACCATCCCGAGCAGCCTGCACGATTTTGAACTGCAAAACTTGTCAGTGCTGTGTAAAGAGAGGCCATTTAACTTAGGAAGGGCAGAGCTATGCTTCCTGATGACAGAGTCCAGGACAAAACAAGGGCAAATGAAGGGGAGCCCAAGAAAAGTTCCTAGATTGGAGAAGAGTGTTTCACCATCCAAAGGATAATTTGCCACATCATTTCAGGGTAGGGCAAACAAACTTTATCACTAAAGAAAAAAAAATTCTTTCAGTGAAAATTGGAGGACAGGATTGTCAAATGAAGAGCGTTGACACGGATCTTCTTTGTCATTGCAGTGTAGAGCACATCAAAGCGTTTGGTGCCCAAAATTGGCAAAGAAAGATTAAGACCTGTTTCCCTCACATTAAGAGGGACTATCAAGGGAATACAATACCATTTTGGTCTGACTAAAGTAACAGTAGTTTTCAAACAATTCAAAGGCCATCTCCCACTAATAATGTCGGAAAAGGACATTTGCAAGTTTTACTGGGCTTGACTTGGTTCAAATCCCTAGGGTCTGGCCATAAGTGGAGTGCATGCCACAAATAGACAAAGGCACTGACAATCATAGATGCACTGGCAAAGGAATTTGCTAGTGTTTTTGACAATGACCTTGGTAAATATACAGGGGTTTCCCTATTCCGAATATATTTCACTGAATTTAGACCCCTACAGTTATGCCTAGGAGGATTGAAAGCCAAAGGAATACCCTTTGCACTCCACCCAAAAATCGATGCTGAACTCGATAAGTTTATATCACAAGGGGTATTCAGACCAATAAGATCAGCGCTCCTGGGAGACCCAATTGTCATGCACTCAAGGCTGACGGATCCGGTCAGGGTGTGCACTGACTATAAGGCAAAACCCTTAATTTGGCATTACAGCAAGTGCGTACCCAGTTCCTGTGGTGCAACATCTGTTTGCATTCACTGGGTAACAGGAATTTTTTGGCAAAAGCTTGACATGGCTCAAGCATATCAGTAGTGCTGATGGACTCAGCCACTGCAGTAAGCCCAAAAACCATTAGTACATACAGAGGACATTTAGATGCAATAGGCTACATCTGGTTTAGTGCTTGCTTCCTGGGATATTCAATCCGAATGGAATGACTCTTCAAACATCCCTGAGTCGTTCCATACTTGATGACATTATGTGTTCAGCTAGAGATGAAAAGGGCACTTTTAGACAGCCTAAGGGAATTTTTAAAGAGCCTTTCCAGGCAAACAGGCAACTAAAAAAGAACAAGTGCATTTGGGCATACCTAAGGGTGGAGTTCCTGGGGTTCCTGATCAATGCTGCTGGAATTCATCCTGACAGCTTAAGTTCCCAGCCATAAAAAAACCGCCCCACTCCAACAACATAACTTAACTGCAGCTTATCCATTGGCCTCCTGAAACTTCAATATGCCATTTTCTCTCGCTCACAAGGCATCAGGACTGAAACCCGCTGCACAGACTTTTAACAAAAAATCTCCTTGGTTTTGGGCAAGAAAGAGGCTAGCTCTTATTAAGCTGTGAAGGACTGTTAACTTCAGATTCTGTTCTCATACAGGTTCAATGAATGCTTAATCATTTGCATATAGCATATGATGTTTCTTCCATATGGAGTAGGGCGGTTTGAGTCACAGACTGCTAATGGCTCTGAAGCCCTATAGCATTTTTCTGTAGGACGCCTATTGCCGGTGAAATGCAATATACTGCCAAAATAAATTCATGATTGGCCCTGCCTGCATTACTGGCATTAAAACATTTCCATGAGTATGTTTATGGACATAAGTTGAACTTATCATGGATGCATAAGCCGCTTACTAAGCTTATTCACTGGGGATAAAACCAGAGTCCCTCAAAATACTCTTCCCCTCAAATGAAAGTTGGGGGTTTTTTGGCAGCATACTAATACACACTGACATATCGGCCCTGTGCCAACATCTTAGCCCATGTTGATGCCGCTCAGCAAGTGCCCAGTTCCAGCTGGCACAGAGGATCAAGAGCGCTGAGGAATCCATCCTCCTCAATGACTACGAACAGGACTTCCTACTCACCCTGCAGACATTGCCTCGGCTCATTCAGCTAAAGCCAGACTTTAGGCAAATCTGGACTGCGGTGAAAGTGGTGAGGCCGCAGGGTCTGTGGCTGCTGATTTGTCATTCCTTAAAAATAAAGCAACAAGAGCTGTCTTGCAGCAAGGATTGTTTACTATGGGGGAAGTAGAGGTGGAAATTCCGCTCATCCTTAAGCAAAAAGCACATATTGGAGGCACTTCTACAAGGGTCACCCGGGCATGCATGCGCTATGAGTCTTTTGGCTGAATTAAGTGTGTGGTCCCAGGGATGGACCAGGCATATCTGAATAGGTGTCAGGGTGTCAGTAGTGTCCAAGAAGTAGGCCATTACCCCCAAAAGCCCCAGTTAAAACCCCTTGTCTACAACTGTCACCCAACGGATGGAAAGAGGATGTAAAACGGAGAAATAAAACACTTATGCCATCCGTTGGGTAAACGCGATGCTCTTCCGTTCTGTACTCACTGCCTCCGGTTTTGCTTCCTCTCTAATCCGTCAGCATCCGGTCTATTGAATGTTTCATCTGCTCTAGAGGGTTTTGAGCTGCTAAAACTTTTGACAGCGGAAAATGTATCCAATGCGTCTGTTCTGCATCGCCTAGGAATATGGGGACATCCGTTCTGCATCCGTTACGCAACTGCTATATCCGCTAAGCATACCGCGGCACCATCCGCGCAACTCGCATCCGGCTCGACGCAGGAGGAAGCAGAACGGGACGCAGAACGGACCGCGCGCGTTTGTAGCAACGGACGGAGAAAGGATGAAAGCGGATGCAGCTCGCAAAAGAAAGCATGTAAATGAAAAAACGTTTGCAGAGGGGACCTATCTCGGATATTAAGGATGTCTAGAGATGCCTAGAGGATGCAAAAGGACACATAACGGGAAAACCTATATTGCCTATAAAAAGGGGAGCAACTCACCTGCATCTCACTTTCAGACCTGCAGCCCTGCGTTCAGAGCCTCTGCAGGCCTTCATCTGGCTCTTGCTCTTCCACAGCATCCAGCATGTCCACCATGGATCGTACAAAGTCCTTTTGGTAGCCACCAAATCCTTCTGCAACAGTGCGAAGCCATCTACAGGCCTGTGAATCTACTACGGGAAGAAAAGAGGCAGCCAAGAACGCGTTTGCGGTCAAAGATTGGATCGGGAGAGAGCCAGAGTACGGACTGTATAAAAGCTATGGTGGAGCGCCAGGAACGAAGACACTCGTGCCATTCCAGAACTTCATGAGGATGCCTCCAGCCATGTTTTGAGTGAAGTTGTGGAGTGGCTAAGACCCAGGTTGACCAAGCAGAGCACCAACTTCCGGCCCAGCCTGGACCCCTGGGCTCAAAGGATGTCACTCACTCTGCGCCACCTGGCCTCAGGGAACCACCTACAGGAGCATGCAGTATAGCTGGAGGTGCCACAACACAACACCATCAGCATTGTGGTCAAGAGAAGTGGATGCCAGGCCATTATCGAAATACCTGGAGGAGCTCCTCCAGTGCCCTCCACTGAAGAAGGCTTGGAGAAATTGCAGAGCAGTGGTATCAGAAGTGAATTCCCCCACACCGTTGGAGCCCATAGATGGCAAGCACTGGCCTGCAAGCTCCAGCCAAAGTTGGGGGTCCACCTTATTTCAACTACAAGGGCTTCTCAGCATCATCCTCTTCTCCATGGTCGATTGCTGACTACAAGTTCATGTACATCGATGCTTCAGGCAACGGGTCAGCCTTCAGATGCCCAGGTATACACACGCCAGTGACCTCAAAGGAGGGGCTGGAACGCAACCTCATTCAGGACTTCCAGATCCAGACCCCCTGCCCAATGACAACACAAGATGTGCCCTACCTTCATTCCTGGGGGATGAGCAGCTTCTTTCCTCACAAACCTACCTCAATGAAGTCCTAACACTTCCAGGAACTCCTCACCGTGAAAGAGAGGATCTTTCAACTAACAGGCTGTCCAGGGCCAAGGCAGGTTGGTGGAGAACACCTTGGCATCCTGGCCAACAGGTTTCCAGTACTTCTTCACCACGTGCCAAGCATCGCCCAGAGGACCCATGAGGAGGATCGTGGAAGCCTTGCTGCATCCTGCCACAATCAAATGCGCACCTGCTACCAAGTCTTGCAGAACAGGCTCGTGGACCTCCAGCAAGGCAATGGGGACATGGAGGCCTGGGGAATGGAGGCAGGGCAAAAACCTGAATAGACACTTGGATGTGCAAGGCCCCAACAGAGGCTCACGTGAAGGGAAGAAGCAGCGCAAACCTCCTGAGACACTGGTGCAACCTCCCCAGCTTGGAGCAGTGGAGTGGCAAGACAGGATGATAGAGATTAAATGGATTGCTTCCTTCAGCCTGTCGCATCACACTGATGAGATTTGGGCCATGTATGTTGGTGGGCCTACCAATGAACAGGGCATTTTAATAGAGTTGTGCTTATGTTCAATGTGTGGATCAAGCTTACATTAGTATTGTAATGAAGGGTCATAGGTGTGGCAGTGGGAGGGTGGACCATACAGTCCCACTTATGCTTGCACTGGAGGTTTATCTATCCACATCTATTACCCTTCTCAAAGTTATCCCCTGCCCATCCACAGCTATTAACCCATTCCAAAGTATCCCTACCATCCTCCTGCTATCCTTACCCATCCCAAAGGTATCCCTACCATCCCACTGCTATCCTTACCCATCCCACAAGCATGCAAAAGGCTTAAACCATTTCTAAAAGTTTCCACCAAGACTTTAATTGACATAAATAAGATGAAGCAAGTGTGTGGAAGCAAAGATTAAACGTTAATTAATCAGCAAGCTGTAAAAGAAAATGACCAAGTCAAGTGTCCAAATAAAGGACTACAGGTAGCCACCCAGTGTCTCTGGCACTCCTGCTTGGTCACTTGGAGGGCGTGCCCAGTCTCAGGGGTGAAGGGTCCAGGTGCTGTGGAGGTGGCTGCTGCTGGAGTGCTGGTCTGAAACGCCAACTGCGGGTGCCTGGCCCTGAGAGACAAACAGGTGATGGTGTGTTGAGGAAGGGTGACCGAACAGCTGGCTCAGCCCCGTGATGTTTGAGAGGTCCTTCCTCCATGCATGTTTGGGTGTCAGCCCCATACCGAGACAGATGTCACGAGCGCGGGCTTTGGCTCTGGGGTGGAGGAAGGAGCAGTGTAGTGGGGCTGGCTGGTCTGCAGCTGGGTGAGGACTGGAATTGGTGGCATCGGTGGCATAGGTGGCATCGCTGTGCGGTTGCATCAGTTTTGAGGGGGGGTGGCATCGGTGAACGCGGTGGCAACGGTGTTGCCGATGACTCTTGCCTGGACTGGGAAGGCTTGCTGCCTGTGCTTTGCTGGGACCATCTGGTAGCTGTAATCCCTGGTAGGTGAGGCCTGTGGGAAGCCTTGGAATGGGAGGGAGCATAAACACCTGGGGTGGAGGAGCAGACCTGACTGGTGGGAGCAGGTGGCCTTCTGAGGTCTGGAGGGTTGTGAAGCAGCTCAGTGATCCGCGCCATCACCACCTGGTAGCTGGGATTCATGCCATGTCCATGAGGGTCTGGGTTGACATAGAGTTGACGGAAGGGCTTTGCGATTGAGGATGAGGGAGTCAGTGTGGACCAGTGAGAGAGGAGGATCTATGCTGGCTATGGATTTGGTGTCCCTTGATCTCCAGCAGGACAGGTGTGGCTCTGCCCCTCCTGTCTGGCTCTCTGCCTTTCTGTGAGAGGTGGAGCTGTGGGTTGGATGCAGTAGGGGCTGTGGTGGAAGTGCGTCTCCTTTCACCCACTGCAACCAGGGAGTCCTCCACGCGCTCCACCATGGTTAAAACACCCTGTCGGCGCGTTCTCTGCGGTGTACGCTCACCAAGAAACCTCGCCTGGAGACAGGAACTGACTCCGCCGGAAGAGGAATGCGCTCTTCACAGCTTGCCGGAGAGGAGGAGGGTCATGAGAGGGGCTGCTGCTGCTGCTCCTCGTTGGCCGGATCTCACCTCCAGGAAGCTTGCACCGGCCATGAACATAGGGTCTCTCTGTCATCAGCTTCACCGTGGGCCTGGCCAGATTTCTTGAGGTGCAGGCTTCCCGTACCAGGTGATATTGTTTCCACCAGCCCGAGAGCTAACCTCGATGTTTAGCCCCAGACTCTCCGCCTTCTTCTCTCCCAAGCAGCCTGCTTTCCTTTTTGGTGTCCCTGTACAGCCGGTGTCCCTTCCACCCACAGATAGTTCATTCTCTCTCAGCCCACTGCCAGCACCTCATCCTGTGTTCCTTCCTCAATGGAGTATTGCCTTTCCTCTCCCTTCCACATATGCCTCTTCCTCCCTTTGCCAGGACAGCAGATGGCCCTTCATCAGAGGGGCTTCCAGTTTGTTGGGGCTGCTCCTCCCACACCAGCAGCAGCAGCGATCATCATCTCAGCCAGCAGCTAGCCAGCAGCAGCACAGAGAGGACCAGGAGCACGAGAGCAGGACCAGGAGCACGAGCAAGGACCAGGAGCACGAAGCAGGACCAGCAGGACAAAGCAGGATGAAACAAGAACCAGGAGCACGAGCAGGATGAGCAGGACAGAGCAAGTCCAGGAGCACTAGCAGGACCAGCAGGGACAGCAGGAATGAGGAGCTAGCTTCAGCAGAGAAAGCACAGCAGAAGCACCACCCGCCAGGAGCAGCCTTCAGCAGCAGTAAAGCACCAGCAGAAGCATCCACCGCCGAAGCAGCAGCATCAGTTCCTCTAGAGCAGAAGGCAGCAGAACCCCAGCCGCGAAGAGTGAGCCCATGCTTACAGAGCCCCAACAGAAAAGGCAGTGAGGGCCAGGGCAGGGAGGTGGCCCTGGTCCTCTTGCCAGGGCTGGGCAGCAGAATGGCTGAGGCTTCCTGTTCAGGCGGAAGCTCCATTAAATCCAGGAAGAAATACTAGACTCTTTAGTTTAGAGAATAAGATATCTTTTACTGGAAAAATGAAGTGGTAGCAACCCAAAGAATTCTGAATCTAGAAATTAGGCGCGCAATTCACATATAGAAAGTTGATGGATATGTTCCGCACCCCAATAGTTCAAATGACGACTCCAATTTAGAAGTTGTGGACATGAATCATGTGGGCATCTTTCAGGTGATTGATTGAGGCCTCTGTCCGTTGACCTTGGCATATTTTTGATAAGGGGTTGCAGTTGCGCAGAGAGAGAAGAAAGGCTAAGCGAGAAATAGAAACCTAACTCTAGCTTATGCTCCGCCCCTCCCATTTTTATACAACAGACGATGTAACACCTCCAGCTCATTCCCGCAACTTTATTCCTATCTCCTCCTCTTCCCCCTCCCGTAACCGTATATGGCAGTCGAAAAGATGGCAAAGCAATAGCAGAGACTGAAGGCTGACATTCGGCCCTCTAGAAAAAGGAAAATCATCAGTCCTAGAAGAGAGAGAGGAGACAATATAAAGACAATTATTAATCACTCATAATTCAAAACAACAACAATCCCTAAGGTTTTATCAGGATACTTGGAACGAAATGTGACCAACTTAGGGCTTTGACGTCGGTTTCATTAAACCCATTCGGCTTGTGAAGAAGGCGAAATGTTTCCAGGCTATACAGATACTTGGAGTCGGCCTCTCCATTTGCGAGAGTCCAGAATTTCCTTAACTTCAAAATGTTGTTCGCCTTCATCAGTATTGGTATGGGAGATCAGCCTGGATGGGTCTTAAGCAGAAGTATGTCAGGTTTAGCAAACTAACATGGGAATACCGGATGAATTCGTCGAAGAGTTTGGGTAAGGTTAGCTGGAACTGTTACGGGATTTATTAATCCGTTCAATGTGAATGGACCAACGTACTTAGGCCAAAGTTTTCTTGACTTTTGAGTGGTCTGGCAGGTATTGGTGGACAGGAAAACGCTTGTCACCCACTTATATTCTTTCTGGGGGGATCCTTTTCTTGTCCGCAAACTATTCTTTGAGCTTGATGGGCCTCATCTAATGCTTTGCCGTGTTACTGGCCGTTAGTTGAAGTTTGAGTTATCCATTCATCAAACGACATGGATGTTAGGTTTCGAGGAAGTTCAGGTTGGGAACGAAATCTTGTCGCGAGGCCACTTTAAATGGAGTAAATCCAGTACTGCTGTGTACGGAGTTGTTATAATGCCACTTCGCAAATGGTAATAATTCGGAACCAGTTATCTTGTTGATAATTTATGTAGCATCTGAGATATTGTTCTGAACTGCGTTGTTCTCTCACAGGCCCCATTGGTTTGGGGGGTGGGCGGAGCTTAACCCCTGGGCGGAGCCTATTAACTTCAGGAACTCTTTCCAAAAATTTGAGGTAAATTGGACCCCTCTGTCAGAGCATTATGCGCTCTGGGACGCCATGTAACCTATAGATATGTGATATAACAGTTTAGCCAGCATTTTAGCAGAGGGAATCTTGGAACAAGTATGCAATGTACTTGTTTGGAAAACAAATCAGTCACTACCAGATGACCGTATTTCCACCACTTTCGGGCATTCTACTATAAAGTCATAGAGATTTCCTTCCACGGGAGCCGTTGGTCTAGCTTACATTTTGTAACAATCCTACTGGCTTACCAGGAGGTCTCTTTGCCGAAGCACAAACTGGACAGCTTAGCTCCATAAGCTTCAAATGTCTTTCTTTAAAGTAGGCCACCAGAATTGCCGCTTAACCAGATGTAAGGTCTTCACAAATCCAAAGTGGCCACTGCTTTAGAATCAGAGCCTGTTGTAGTATTTGGCTCCTTAGTACCTGTGGCACATACAATCTTTGCGCCCACCCAAGCCAAACCATCTCTAATCGTATAGTTACTTTGAATGAGCCAGGAACCATTCGTCCAGTTTTAAGCTTCTTTTAATTGTTCGGTTAGGTCATTTCGATAAACCACTTCTTTGTTCTTCTTTTGAGCTCTGGTGATCACTGGAGCGGCTAGATGTTGGCTGAGAACAATTGGGCTTATCACCTCCTGGCGTTGCTATTATATTGAGGTAGTCTAGAGAGAGCAATCCGCCATGAAATTCTTCCCCCCTGGAATGTACTTCAATGAGAAATTGAATCGCTTAAATACTGGGCCCAGCGGACTTGTTTACAGGACAGTTTCCGGGGCGTTTTAAAGCTTCCAGATTCTTATGATCAGTCCATACCTCAAACGGGTGTTTTGCTCCTTCCAGGAAATGTCTCCAGGTCAGCAAGCCCAACGAACTGCAAAAGCTTCTTTCTCCCAGACGGCCCACCTCTCTCTGTTTCAGACAGCTTACGGAGGTGTACGCACAAGGCTGTAAAGTCCCCTTCTCATTGAGTTGAAGTAATACCGCTCCAATAGCCACATCACTTGCATCGGCTTGAATCACGAAAGGAGTGTCCATATCCGGGTGTTTCAGCACTGGTTCTGCAGCAAACAGTCGTTTTAGCTTTTCAAAAGCGGCTTGGCACTCCATTAGACCACTCTAGCGGCTTTCCTGGCCTTGGCTTCACCTCCCCTTTGGTTTTCAAGAGATTGGTGATGGCATTGCTATCTTAGCAAACGTCGGGATGAATTGCCGTAAAAATTTGCAAATCCCAAAAAGCTTTGGAGTTGTTTCCTGGTTCATGGTGGAGCCCACTCCAAAACGGCACGCACCTTCTCTGGATCCATCTCTATGCCTTCAGATGAAATGCGATATCCCAAATAGTCAATTTTGTCTTGATGGAATTCACATTTTGACATTTAGCATACAGCTTGCGGCACACAGTTTTGTAAAACTGACCGCACTAACTTCACATGTTCATCTAAGGTCTCCGTGTAGATAAGGATATCATCAGATAAACCAGAACCCCCCTGTATAAATGTTTAATGTAACACTTGATTGATCAATTGCATGAATACAGCTGGGCCCCCTTGTAAACCAAAAGGAAGAACGTTGAATTGGAAAAACCCATCGGGCAGTTAAAAGCGGTCTTCACTCATCCTCCTTAATTCGGATCCGGTAGTATGCTTCTCTCAGATCCAACTTCGTGAAGATCTTTCCCTTCGCTAAATGGGCCAACATGTCCTTCATCAAAGAAGGGGGTACACATTTTCCACAGAAATAGCATTCAAATTTCTGTAATCCACTACAAGCGCTTGGAACCATCTTTCTTTTCACGGAACAGTACTGGGGCCGCTACCGGGGCCTAGCGGGCTGAATGATAAACACGTTCCAAATTTTTATCAATAAAACAATCTTAGCTCTTCCAACTCCGTGGGGTCATTGAGTACAACTTTGGTTTCGGAGCTTCACCCCAGGCAAAATTTCAATAGCATCAGTCCGTTGGCCGGTGAGGCGGGAAGGCTCGTCCAAGGCCTTTTCACGAACACATCTTTTAAATCCCAATACTCTTTGGGAATTTTCTCCTCATGTTCACGGCTCAGTACCTGTGGAAGCTAATTCAATTAGGTCCTCAGGTTTCGGCTGGAATCTGGCCCCTTCCCCTGGCCGCTGCTTTGTGCGTATGCGCAATAACCCCTTTCTCCCAGTTAACCTGGGGTTCCATTTCCGGAGCCAGGGCAATCCCAGTATTAGTGGTTGCTCCATCCCAGGGACCACAATAAAACGCAGGGTCTCATCATGCTCTCCCTAAATCATTTCTATTGGTTCTGTGACAAAAACGAGCGGGGCAACCTCCAGCCACTGATCCATCTAGTTGCAAAAGGAAATGGGCATCTTCAAAGGTTTTAGCTTTAAGCCCATTTTCTTCACTACTTCCGTGTTGATTATACACCTTGGCACCCAGAATCCAACAGGGCTAGCATCTCCCCTTCGACCCCTGAATTTGGTACCCTCAACTTCACTGGAATGGTCATAGGGCCCACGTTTGGACTTACCAGGAAGTCGTCTTCCGAGTCAGAATCCTCCTCCTCAGGGGTCACTGGGGCTTCTGATTCCTCTCCTGCGGAGGGCGACCTCTGCTGTCTCTTTCGACTTTAGTGCTGTTTTGCGAGGCTTCGCTGGGGACTTTTCCAGGTTTCTTTCCTTCCTTTGGCGTCCCCTTTGGCTCCAGCTTGACTCTGCAGTTCACAGCCCGGTGACCCTTCCTCCCGCATCGAAAGCAGGCTGAGGGGTTGGGTCTTGCTGCCACTCCTCCCTTCTGAGGTTTAGGAGCCTCTTGAGGGCGTGGGGGGGAAAACTTGCTCCACCCATAACCTCCCGCCGTTTACTTCGGATTAAATCAATTTCCACTTCTTCTGCCAGCAAGTACACATCTGCAAATCATTGGGGTCTCTTCTAGCAGTGCATCTCTGGTACACATCTTCATTTAAACATCTTTAAACAGTTCTATCAGGGCTTCTTGGCCAGCCTCGGAAGTGGCCTGCTAACTGTCTAAATTCTTGGGTGTAATCAGCCACAGACCTCCGCCCCTGTTTTATGGTTTTCATCCTAATTCGAGCCTTTCGCTCCGCCAGCGGGTCCTCAAACCTGGCCCACATGCTGCAGCCATAAATAGGTTATAATTCAGCAATTGAGGAGCATTATCATTATGCAAAGTCACCATCCACTCTGCCGCTATTCCCTCCAGAGCCCTGGTAACACACCTCACTCTTGGCTGCTTCTGAGGGAAAATCCTCCCCATACTCCTCCATGTGGCTCCAAACTTGAGCTAGGAAAAATCCCAAGGCTTGGGATCCCCTCCGTATTTTACTTCTAACGGAGGCAGCCTAGGAGCTCTCCGCCTTCTAGGAATCACACCTCCCGCTGAAGGCCCTGGGGCTGCTGCTGGATCGGTTGATTTATGGGAGAGGGAGCTGCTCTGCTTCTCCTGGCTGGGGTTTCTTCCCTCCCCCGTTCATACCTTTGTGAAGCTTGAGGTTGTTCAAAGCTTCATTCAGGAGTCCCCTGGCTTGATCCAGCAAGAGTTCCTCTTTTCCTTCTCTTGCAAGGCTCCTCTTTTTCCGCCGCGGCGGTAGTGTGACTCCAGGGGGGTTTCTCCTCCGGATCTTTCCAACCAACTCCAACTGACCATCTGGGCTTCACACTTGGATCCCCTTCCAGACTGAGCTCTGCTAGCGCTTGGGCTTCCTGCATCAGCAAAGAATCTTGCCCTCCAACGGCTCCTGGATCCTCTTGGTCACTATTTGAAGATGACATGATGTCCAGCCCCCTCAGAAGAAATTGAGTATTCTCTCTGGGTGGGCTCAGGGGATAGATTCAGAATAATGTCAGGCGGAGCTCCATTCAAAATCCAGGAAAGAAATACTTAGACTCTTTAGTTTAGAGAAAAGATATCTTTTACTGAAATGAAGTGGTAGCAACCAAAGAATTCTGAATCTGAGAAATTAGGCGCGCAATTCACATATAGAAAGTGATGGATATGTCCCACCCCCAATAGTTCAAATGACACTTCCAATTAGAAGTTGTGGACATGATCATGTGGGCATCTTCAGGTGATGATGAGGCCTCTGTCCGTTGACCTTGGCATATTTTGATAAGGGGTTGCAGTTGCGCAGAGAGAGAAGAAAGCTAAGCGAGAATAGAAACCTAACTCTAGCTTATGCTCCCCCCTCCCATTTATTACCAACAGACGAATGTAACACCTCCAGCTCACTTCCCCAACTTATTCCTATCTCCCCCTTCCCCCCTCCCGTAACGTATGGCAGTCGAAAAGATTGCAAAGCAATAGCAGAAGATTGAAGGCTGACACTTCCTCTTTTTCCCCATGTTTGTGGGTTGCTGGCTGGCAGGGAGGCTGGCTGGCAGGCAGGCAGGCAGGCTGGGAGCAGGCAGAGGCAGGCAGGCTGGCAGGCAGGCTGGCAGGCAGGCAGCAGCAAGGCTGGCAGCAAGGCTGGCAGGGAGGCAGGCAGCAGGCTGGCAGGATGGCAGGCAGCAAGGCAGGCAGGCAAGGCACTCAATGCGTCTGGCAGCAGGTCTTTCCTCTGAATGGTGACCTGCCTTCTGAGCTGCTTCCCTTTATATCCGCAGGGCTGATGCAATAAATCCCCCCCGCATGCGCAATTAATGCCAGGCATCCACTAGGCTTCCGCTCTTGCATCCGCTAGGCTTCCGCTGTGCATCCGCTTCATCCGCTGCTGCATCCGCTGTGCATCCGCTGTGCATCCGCTTCATCCGCTCGGCGTCCGCTCTTCATCCACTGTATCCGTTCCGCGTCTGCTTTGGCTGAGGTCCCCGTAAGCTAGCAGATGTGCCATCCACTCCCATCTGCTTCCATCACCAGCTTCCGCTCTGCATCCGTTTTCCATCCGCCCTGCGTCCTCCCCCTGTCTGTTGCTTTCGTGTTACCACTGTGGTTATGCAAATTTTTGCCCCTTTGAGAGCGGATAACAACAGTGGAACATTTTTCTCGTCCGCTGTGTCCTTTTTACAAATGTTTTGCATCCGTTGAGCAGTGTGACAGGGCCTTAAGAGAGTGGGAAACCCCCAGAGGTCCATGGTCATGCCTGCACATTGATTTCCAAGGCCAGATCTTTCTCACCTTTGTAGATGCTTTCTCCAAGTGGGTTGAGGTAGTTTTAATGACCTCTACAATATCTGAAGCTGTCAGCTTAGCTTTACAAAAGGTGTTCGCCACCCATGGGCTTTCCGATCTAATTGTATCAGATAAAAGCCAAAATTTACTTCAAGAAGTTTTGAGCTGTTACTCATTAGTTTAGGCATAAGAAATGCATTAATTGCTCTTTTCCATCCCACTAGTAATAGTATGGCAGAATGAGGGGTAAGATCTGCGAAAGAGGCTCTAGAAAGATGGGCCCAGGCCCATGGCCAACTGGAGTAGCCCAGTATCTGCTCATTCAGCATTCTATCCCATGTCCATCCACAAATCATAGCCCAGCAGAATTATTAATGGGCCGAAGACTTAGAACAGTGTTTGATAGGCTGCATCCTGCCTATACACCAGACAAGCCCCTTGACTTGCATAGCAACACCAGGGAATTTGATGTGGGGGACCAGGTATTCACAAGAAACTACACTGATAATCCCCTGTGGCTACCAGCATCCATAACTAGTATAATTAGGCCATATTTATACATTGTGAAGTTAGACCTGGAGGCATCACATTAATCAATTAAGGGGGTGAAGAAATCTGAGGTCAGGAACTGTATTAAATAGGGTAAACAATGATTTCTCAGGAACTGACACAAGACCGTCTGCTCCAAGAAAACGCCGGCAGCCACACTCACCAGAGAGGCCATGGGTCGAGGAATCACCAGCAGAGTTCCAACTGCAAGAGTTGGAGGTTCCAGTAGAAGAGGTTCAAGCTGAAGAGGTTCCCACCGCATCCAATGAGTCATCTTTGCGCAGATCAACTAGGATCCAGCGCCGCTTGACTTACCTTGAAGACTACACATGCGCTGTCGAGGTGGGAAGGAGTGCTATGTTCTGAAGTTCCCCCTCTGGTCCAGTTTCCAGCAGGGGGCACCCAGCCGCAACCTGATTGGCCGGTAGTGATTGACAGCCGACTATATAAGGAGCTGTCAAACAGGCCAACAGCTGTTGCCTCACAGCTGAGTGGTTCATTCACTGTTAGTGTGCGAATTCAATAAAGCCTGAGCAACTGCCTTGCCTCATTCTGTGGTGCATTCGTTCCCAGTATGAAGCAAACATTCCCATTCATGTGTTCTGTATTTTATCCAGAAACAGATGATTTTTCTGGCTTACCTCCCAGCAGTCAGAATGAATGAATCATCTGTTTTGTGATCTATTTATTTATTTATTTATTTATTTATTTGGGGTCAGGCACCTCCACTGTTTAAATATTGCTTCTACTTTTTGGATTTGTGGAGAATTCCAGTCAAGTTTTGCCATTGTCAAATTGTCATGTGATTCATAATAAATTAAAGTTCTTAACTTTGCTAATCATGTTAGTTGAAACTGGTTCTTTATTTCCCTCCTGGAAAGGTATCCTTTGATTAAGGAATTCTTTTGTGCTGCCTGCATTGCAGTTGCACAGCAGGATATCTTTGGCAGTTTCTAGTTTTGGTTTTGGTTTTTTTTTCCCTTTGCTTTTCTTGAATGCCAAGAATTACAAATTGACAACCAGTTCAATTGCTGAGTGAGCATGATGAAGGGATATGAAACATTGCTTTAAAATAGTGTAAACAGGTGTATTCCCTGTTATTCTTTTATTTATATTTCCTCTCCCTTTTTCATTTGATTCTCTTTTTCTCTCAATTTGTCCTATTTGTTAGTCTTCCTATTTATGTCTGATGCTTGGCATAAATTTTCTCCAAAAATAGGATTTCCATATGATTATGATCCTGTGTCAGTGCAACCCTTTGCTCAAATCAGCATAAACTGTGCTATTTAATAATCAGTTCTAACAAGGCTTGTCAAACCTATTATCAAATGGCTTTCTTGGATGTGAAACTAAAAGACATTTTAGAAAAACATGAAGTCTATTTTTACTGAATCCAGAGTGGAAAAAATGCTATTGGGTGACTAATGTAGCACAATCCCCCCAAATTGTCCTTTCTCTGTGTATATTTTGGGGTTAACCTTTCTAATTAATTGACAGATAAATTTAAAAGCTTGCATTTCATATTTTAATGGCATTTCAATCAAATGAAAAAAGGACTACCTTTGTGAAAAATAGTATTTTTATGCTATCAGAAGAGAGAAAAAGAAATGTTGAAACATTTAAATGCATACCAGAAATATGAGTGCTGCATGATCTAGATAACCTGAATATTCACTGCCTAGAGTTACCGTTGTGATATGGGCAGTTGTTGATATTATATGAATAAATAAGTAAATCAATAAATAATAAATTTATAAATAAATTTAAACTAGATACATTTTCTGTTGACTTAGTTAAAATGATCAAACTACTCTGCTAGATAATCACTGGCAGAAGATGGAGACATGACCAGATCCCATCACATTTTCCCTACAATTTGTATTTGAAGCCATGAGAATTCTCTCATAAAGGTAATACTGATTTTTAAAGACAAATATTTTGTTTTTAGAATTTATCTAGACTTTCAAAGGAGATTAGAATTAGAATTTGTTGTAATAATTGTTACCCTTCAATCAACTGGATTAGCTTGGTCCTATTGTTTTTTCTACCTTATTTTTGTTTTTCTACTTTCTTCATGCCATACATAATTTTAGATTCCTTTATATCTTACTCAGTTGCCTCCTACTAGTCTTTCTCATAAGGAATGTATCTGATCCTTCTGGTCATTTTGGTTGACTTTTGCATTTTTTTTTCAACTAGATTTGTCAAGTGCAATAACCAGAACTGCCCAGTGTTCTAAATGGGTACATAACATAAATGTATATAAGGAAATTAATAGGTTAGCAGTTTTAGAATAGAATATGCTTTTTCACCAATGATGTACACCAAGACAGCATATCTTCATTGAATTCACCACTGTAATTGCCTATTTTTTGCTGATTAGTTTCAAACAACTTAGAAACTGTCAGGGAGAAAATGAAATTAGACATAATTTGTAACATTTTATACTTACTTAATTTGAACTATATTTGCCATTTTACTGGCCATTCACCCAGTTTCAAACTTTAGAAACACATTTGGTTTTCACCACTCTTAGAAGCTTTTTATCATTTGCAAACATGCCAGCCATTGTTCATTCTAAGCCAATATTATTTATGAATTAATTAAAAAAGAACCAGTCCCACTCACATCCTTGATAGACTCGACTTTTCTTTTCCTCCATTGAGAAAATTTCCCATTCCTTTCTACCATTTGTTTTCTGATTTTTAACAATGAAAACCTACTGCTAGTTTGTAGAAGCCTATTCAGGGAGAGGATGACTTTTGCTGAAGGCACAAGATGGTAATAAGCCCTGAAGCATGTATAGCATTCCAAGGAAGGAATATTACATTTGGATTGTTGTTCTCTGTGACCCCAGTGTTTCACTTTATCAGTTGTACCTGCATGCATCTCTGCCTCTTTAGCAAATAGGAATACACACAGTTTTCTGTTACTATTTCAGTCATCATAAAAAAAACATCATGCATTTTTCTAATAAGAGATTACTCATATCAATGCCACTTTGAAACTGTCTCACTGAACTTACATTCAACTTTCTATATCTTGGCGCCCTCCCAGCTCAATGTGGCAATTAGACATTTCTCTGAAATGATTTTTTTTTTATCCTAACCAAAGAGTGCTTTTAATCAAACTTACTTCATCATGAGTATTTTCCACATCAAACATTTAGTGGAACAAGAGAGGTCCTCTAATTCCAAAGACAAAATGTAATTGTGTCAGTATTCAAACTCCCATAGGTTCCTTTCCCCATAATAAATAAAATTTAGACCTATGACTATGATTAGTAGTGCTTTAGTAGTCCATTTCTTCTTTTGTCTTATGGGTTGTGGAAGGGGCTCTTACTTGTGCTTATTTCTCAAGAATATGGTATCTTCAACTTTCCTTATGTACACATAATAGAATGGAATAGAATGGAACAAAATACTTTACTGGTCAAGTGTCATAGACTCATAATGAATTTATCTTTGGTGCATAAGCTCTCAGTGGACATGCAAAACAACCAAGTAATAATACTCATAATATCAAGTAATAATAAACATAACAGAAACATCTACTTTAGATGGATATCAATTTTACTTTCATTATTTTAGCTTCCAGTAATTAACTCAATGGGCAATCTAACAATTCTTTATGTATTGTGAAGAAGAAAAGAATAATAATCACCAAATAGAATTCAAAAGAGAATGCTTGAGATTCATGACTACCACCAATCTCTGTTGAGGAGAGGGCCCATGGATTGGTATGCCTCCAAATGATTTCTAGAGGGTGCTTGGGTAATTTCCTAGCAAGTTAGCAGATTGTGGTATATGCTTGAGTTCTGGACTGCTGAAGCAACAAATACAATATGCCTGCTATGGTTGCTCCTGAGTGGTATGTCTTTGTGTGGTGAATTCAGGGAAGTCCTTCATATATCTGGAGTAATGCTGAGAGAAGAAAAGTGAAGATGATTGGATGTAGGTATGAACCAAGATTTGAACCTACACTGTGTTAGTAAAAGGAGCAACATATCTTTGTACATTGTATCTACAGAGTGTCAGGTAGCAGCATTATTTAAGGTGACCTCTTGCCTTTTGTACACTGGAAAAACCTGCTGACATTAAGGATCAAATTGCTCATCTCTGCCCTGAGTTAACTGCTGGGTGGATATGATCTTATGAAATGACAGAAATATGCCCTGTGGGGCCATCTAACATTCTTATAAGCCTGTGATACTTCAGTAGATCCTTTATGGAATGAGTTGAGGCACCTGTAAATTAGAATCACACTTCTTCTGGCTGATATGTGCAGGTAGGAGGACACAAAAGCATGGGTATAGAAAGCTGTTGAATGCTGCTGTCCATCAAACTATTCACAGCATACTCTTTCTTAAGAATGATCACTCAACCCAGCTGCCCGGAACAATTAAGTAGATTAAGTAGGTAAGATTGCTGAGATGGTTGTAACTGCAAAAAATCCTGCTGAAATAGATTAACTGTATTCCTTCCAGTTAATCTATTTCAGCAGAGTTCAGGACTGGGTTTGGGATGACAACCAAACTGGTAACTCTTGTGAGTGACCTCCAGCAGGACTGGATGAGCATGGTGCAATCCTCCTTTTAGATTTCATAGCAGCATTCAATACCACTATTGTTATTTAGCTAACTGTAAGAGTTGACATAAAAAAAATTATTCTGTTTCCACCCTACCTGAATAGGTAGTTCTATTTGATACTGATGGGGATAGAGAGGTCAAGCCCCTAATGGAGATGGGAGATTGTATGTCGGTTATATATTGAGATGCTCATTTGAGCATATCAAGGCTTGATTTTCCTTTTTATTTATCTTTAAACAGAAATTGGAATAAAAGCCCCTTTAAATAGAGAATAGATACCAAGTGAACCTATATAGCTCACCAGCTTAGTACTTTAAAATCTAGTTGTGACATTTTTGTTCAAAAAAATTCTTTCCAAAAAATTCCTTCAATTTGTACATTAAAGTTCAGGTTGTCCTTTGAAATTATTAACCTTGATTCATTTCTAGGACAACTCACTCTCATATGCTTTTCCCCCCAGGATTTCTCTTCCTTCATCTATCTATCTGTCTGTCTGTCTGTCTGTCTGTCTGTCTGTCTGTCTGTCTGTCTGTATGTCTGACCTCTAGTCCCTTCCTTCTTTCCCTCCCTCTCTCCTTCCCTCCCCCTAAATAAAAATTATTTTCATAGAATGAAAAATCTATTTCAAGTATACGTTTTACAAAACTAGAGCCAAGTCTTCATTCATTTAAGGTAATTCAGCCAAAGTATGTTGATTTCAGTGGGAGAAGAAAGTATGTATTGGAGGCAGCAATTTTTTTGCCTGCCTCACTCTTTTTTGTTTACAGTAAACAAGACTGATCTTGAATGAAGAATGCAATATACTTTTACCATGGCAAATAAGGCTTTATTAAAAATGAGAAAAAAAGATATTTTTGAGTACCTCCTCACTGTTGGTGAGTGTTTAGTGATCCATAGTAGCAGTTGTCAGGCAGGAACAATATATTCTATATATAATTGCAAGTTTCTTACAGAGACACTTATAGCTGAGTAAAAATATAAAAATCTCACAGTAACATCCAGGATTGCAGTTATTTATATTTTTTCCTGGAAAAGATAATGTTATTTCTCAAGAAAATAAATAAGATATTACAGTTATATTGTGCTAAAGGCTTACAGCCAAATGTCCCATAACCTGATTCCTGTCCATCTTGGTTTAATACTTGTAGAAATGAGAAATAAAAAGGGCCAGAACTCTTTTGGCAGCACTGTAAACCTACGTACAATAACCCATTCTGCTTTAGACTCCAGCTGAAATGGATTACCGCCAGTACATGGTATATCAAGAGGCTACAATAGGTCCCATGAGCTTTTATAACTCTTTTCACTTTCGTAAATGAACTCCTGATGAGGGCATCTGAAGATCCACTATGTAGATGTGATGGAAAATTTGACCCTGATGTTGTACAAGCTTCAGTGACCTTTGAAAGATGAACATAGTCAGGAAATGTTATACATGTTGTTCTTTATATTGCAAGGCTATTGGGAAAGTTGGAAAACTGTGATGAAACTTCTACATTCATGGAAAGCAACATTTTTACAATTCTTGTTTGCCAACATGCAGTTATAAACTAAATAAAAGTGAGGTAGTTAAAATACAACATACATTATACAATATATAAATAGACCTCTTTAACCTTCCACAAAATTACACTGTGTTAACAAAGACCATATTTTGCTGAGAAGCAGCTGATAACACACTTTCAGCACAATAAAGGACAAGTCTGTTTGATCTTTTTTACAACATTATTTAACTAAGTTTATGCTACACTGTTATTAATCTTTTAATCTTTTTGTAAATAAGGGTGACCTTTTGCCCCAACAGACATAGCTTTGCCTCAGGGTCAGATAACATCATTATAGCTTAAGACTAGGTGAAGAACCTAAGCATTTCTTTTCCATAAAGGCTATGTCCATCTCTTTATCTTGAAACATGCTTACTTGGTAGAAAGCTCCAATGAAAATAGGCATTTTAGTGAGAATATTTTCTGATTATATATGGTATATCAATTTAAGAAAGTCTGAACTTTGAATTAACATTCCTTTAGAATTATTGTTCTACAAAATTTATAACTAGTAAAATAATAGATTAAGTTGTTGTTTTCACATATTTTCTTTGGTCCTCTTAGATAAGCTATTCTTGAAATAATGAGGTGATGAAAGGTAACAGATAACAGATAATCAGAGTTGGAAGGGACCTTATAAGTCATCTAGTCCAACCCCCCCCCCCAAAGTGGGCAACCCTACACCATTTCTGACAAATGGCAGTCCAATCTCTTCTTGAAGGTCTTAAGTGACAGTGCTCCCACAAATTTCAAGGTCAAGGTGTTCCATTGGTTGATTGTTCTCACTGTCAGGTACTCTGTCAGGAACATTGCCATAGAACAGAACAAAGCAGAACAGAACAAAACAGAGTAAAATTCTTTATTGGCCAAGTGTGATTGGACACAAAAGAAATTTGTCACCGGTGCATAAGCTCTCAGTGTGCAAATATATATATTTAATATAATTTAATATAAAATATAAATAGTAAACTATCTTTACTAAAATTATCTTCTAATCCAATTATAAAACAGCTTAAATTAAATGAGGTCCATGCAATTTGCACTTTTCCATGTGAAATGATTTGGTTAGGTAACATCTCTTATGTAAATTTATATGTTAGTTTTGAATTTAAATGACAATGCTAAGAGCTGGATACCAGAGCAATAGGAACATGTTATTTTTTTAATAACTTGAAATCACAGGGCATCCTAATGCTAAGTCGTTTTTCTGATTCTGTCATCTGCAATATGAAAATAGTAATTCTGACCTACATTATACTGGAAGTGGATAAAGATAGTCCTTGACTTATGACAACAATTGACCCCAAAATTTCCATTGCTAAGCAAAACAGTGCTTGAGTTTTGTCTACTTTGCAACCTTTCTTGCCACAGTTGTTAAGTGAGCCGTTGCAGTTGTTAAGTTAAACATGGTTGTTAAGTGAGTCAGGCTTCCCCATTGACTCTGTTTGTCAGAAAGTGATCACAAGTCCCCGTGACACTGCAGCCATCGTAAATTCCAGAACATTAAATTCCATCACTGACATTGGAGGTAATGATTAAAAATTATGATTTATGGCTAAAAAATAAGCAATAGTTTATTCAGTAATAGTTTTGTGCACAAACAGAAAACAACAAAGCATACCATAGCTTAACAAAGTATCTGAATATATAATTACTCTAGGAACATCCATTTTCAAAATCTGGTCCTGAGACTAATGATTAAAATGAGGTCATACAGCACACAATTCCCTCTACATTCCTATCATTTGACAATGTTAAAAAACTCTGCACTTTTATTAAGATAGTCCTCAGACTGAAGTAATATACTGTGGCCAGTAAAAGAGTCAGACAGCAAATGGCATGAAACAAGGAGGATTCTTTTGCAGTTCTCCTACTTTGGATTATATGCAAGGAAAAGAACAGAAAGTTGTGTTATAGGTCTTTAAAAGTGAATTGAATGCTCTTTTCAAGTTCTTTTAGAATTATTTTTTCTTAGCCTGTAGAACAAATAGTACAATACACTTTTTTTTTTGTTTTTCTTTTTTAGGAAGATGTCAAAGCTATTCCCTTCTCAACTAAATTATTTTCTCCACAGACTTTACTGCTCTGAGTTTTGTTGCTCAATATTTTTGAAGAAGAGTAAATGGAAAATTTTGGTTTTTGTTTAAAAGTGGGGAGTAATAATGAAAAAAATTCCTTTAGCTTTTTTCTACAAGTTTGTTGCTACAAGGATTACTGCATTCAAGAATAAAAGTTTTGTTTTATTTTGGCTATGTATGATTTATTTATGATCAAATATTTTCCTGTAAAATAATGCTCAGAAGTAATTGAAGTACAGTAATTATAGAGGGAAAAATTATCAATTCTATGGCTATTGTGGTGCTATTGAATGAGCTGAATTGCCTCTTAGAATGTATATATTTTATAATAATTATCAAAACATATTTTAGGAGGTGGGGGCAATGTCAGCTTTTCTGAAGCTAATCTGAAGCTAATAGTTTTAAATGAACTTGAAAACTGTTTTTTGTTTGAAATCTTGGAATTTATCTTAGGCGATTCAAGTTTCCTGCTGTCCTTGCTTTATTTATCATTTTCATGAAACTACTATTAAAAGTTTTGTGTGGCAAAACTTTTAAAAGAAATCATAGAAGGATATTGATGTGGTGGAACTCCAACTTTCAGTTATAATTGAAACTTGCCAGATAAAGAAGGTCCACTATGAGATTCCATGGCAGTAGCAATCTCTAGCGACTTCTAAACTTAGCAGAATAAAAAATGGGTTGAGATGCTTAAAATGAATAAGTAAAGGTATTTCACTTGGATCAAGGATCATGATGCTCAGACTGCATGGGGCATTATGCCCAAAATAGGAGGAGTCAGAAATTCCTTTTTGTCTCCTTTTAATAACTAGAATCTTTTGACTTCCTCCTTCCTTATTCCTGTTCCACTTTTTGATCTTCCTCAACTCCAAATGAAATTAGGTCAAGGAAAAGGCTCATGCCATATGTTCACCATTCAAAGCATATATTATTTTAATGATTCAAGTAGAGAATCTTACATACTGATAGGTAAAGAATGTACAATTGTTACACACACTTCTACTATAATCCTTACTACTCCCATTTCACCAAATTCTTGTACCCTCACATAGAAGGGGCTTTGCCTTTGATGAAGAAATTAAGCAAGGTCATTTATGAATGTATTCAGATACAGAATGCACTACTTTTCTCTTGAAGCTTTACCAACCGGGTCACAGGGTTTTCTCATCTTTTCTAAAAATACATTGTATTTTCTCCCTGAAGTGTCTCTTTGTCAGTTTGTGTTGAACTGAGCATTAGAGGTCAAGATGAGAACAGAAACTAGATATAGCTATAGGCTGCTTTTGTATGATTTCTGTACAGAACAATAAATAGCCAGAGGGTTGCTAAAATAACCTTCCTATGCAATATAAGGCAATGGGTTTTCATGAACCAGAAATAAGTTATAATAATGGAGCTGAACAAAGCTAATTCCCCTTAATTCAAATTTGATTCCAATTGTGATGTAAATCTAGAAGAATTAGTGTAGGGTAATTAGTATAGCTAGTCAAGATTAGGGTGATAAAGTATCCTTCTACTTGATTCCAAAATAATTAGAACTTTTCAGGTATTGATTCAAAAATTCTAATCTATTTATAATAATTTTAGCTCAGTGTCAGCCTCTCGGCACGCAGTGCTGCTCAACTGTCCAGGAACCAAGCTGATGAAGATTTACAGCGGCGCGCAGCGTGCAGGGAAGAATATCGTAAATCACCAAACCTCATAAATCACTGAATCGGTAGCTAACCCTATCGGATCCACCCCTGCTTACAATGACCTCTGATTGGTGGATTACCTAGCTTCTTTATTCCTTCTGGACCAGTGAAAATTGTAAAAAAGAACTTTACCCATCCACTTTTTTTAAAATCACTGAGCAAGAAGAGGAAAGTGACAGAATTCTTATACACTTCAAAAACATAAACAAAATCCTTCATTTTTTGGTTCCTGCAATGAATTGTGTAAAAAAAGGCCACATATATTTTATCATTATTCCACTGTTGAAATTGTACAAAATAAGAAAAACAAAACAAAACTTGTCATGAGGGGCGTCACTAAAGGATTTCAATTGAGAAGGCATTCACACCACAGTATCCAACTGGTGTGGAAAAGTTTAGTATAAGGTATAATTTGTAAATCCAACAGCCTGTCTTAAGCCAGTGCAAGACAGAAATAACTATTTTTTGATGCATAGCCAGAGAAGAATGACAGTCAGCCTGAGCTATACCTGAAGTAGATTGAGGATAAAGTCATGCATTCTGGTCTTCCAGTACTGGTAGATGGTTCATGTTCTTGCTGGGGAAGCTGAAGTGTGGATATATTCCCTATTGATTTAGAAATAGCTGTGGTCTAAGTACTTTTGGAAGGTTTCTCCCAAAATATGCCAGGTCAGTTCCAAAACAGATGGCCTTATTTTGGAATTCCTGCTTTTAAAGTTATGTGCTATAGAGAGACATAATTGGAAGTTTCTGCATTCAGTGTCTACTTAAAATGGCTTCATTCATTTGATATATTGGCTCCTGATGATTTTAAATATTTTGTGTTTTAGTGTAGTTAGAATGATTTGTAATATCATAAATTAATAATGTAATACTTTGGAATAAATTCTAGTTTTAGATTTAAGTTACACCTGAGACACAGATTCACTAGTGTAGTGATATTTCAAAACATTTGTCACTTAATAGTAAGATCCCTTCTATGTTAAGCCCATATCACACAGCACCAACGGATGGAAAGAGGATGTAAAATGGAGAGAAACACTTGCCATCCATTGGTTAACGCGATGCTCATCGTTCTGAACTCACTGCGTCCGTTTTTCATACGCTCTATCCGTCCACATCCGTTCGTGGTGATTTCATCCACTCAAAAAGTTTGAGCTGCACAAAGCTTTTGAGCGATACAAGTATCCAACGTGTCATTATACATCGCTACGCATACTGGGGAACATTCGTTTATCGTCGTTCGTCATCCGTTACGCATCTGCTATATCCGCTAGGCATCCGCTGCGCATGCGTACAACCACAGGGAGGAAGTGAAACAGACATGGAACGGACACGGAGCGTTAGTAGCGAGACATAGAAAGGAGAAAGCGGATGCGGCTCGCAAAGAAAGCATTAAAATGGAAAAAATGTTTGTATAGGGGACGTATCTCGGATATTTAGGATGTCTGCAGGATGTCTAGAGATGCAAAAGGACACCGAGTGGAAAACCTATATTTCCTATAAAAGGGGGAGAAATCACCTGGATCTACTTTCAGTCAGCAGCCCTGCTGTGCGGACCTTTCAGCCTTCATTGCTCTTGCTCTTCCAAAGCATCCAGTCATCTCCACCATAGATCGTTGCACACTCTTTTGGTCGCCGCCATCATTCTACAACAGTACGAAGCCCTCTACAGCTCTTCACGCGAAGAAAAGGAGGCGTTCAAGAAGTGTCTGGATCCGAAGATGGAGTGAGAAGAGCCGAGTACGGACTGTATAACAAGCTGATGGTGGACTGGAACGAAGACACCGTGCATTCCAGAACTTCATGAGGATGCCACAGCCATGTTGACGAAGTTGTGGAGCGTCTGAGACCCAGGTTGACCAAGGCAAAAACCAACTTCCAGCCCAGCCTTGGACCCTGGACTGAAGGTGGCACTGAATCCGCGACCTGGCTCCAGGACCACGTACAGGAGCATGCAGTATGCCTGGAGGGTGCCACACAACATCATCAGGATGTGTGTCAGAGAATGGTACAGGCCATCATCGAAGATAATCGATGCTTCAGGCAACGGGTCTTCTTCAGATGCCCAGGTATACAATGCAAGTGTCCTCAAGGAGGAGCTGAACGCAATCTCATCATGGCTTCCAGATCCAGACCCCGCCTCAACGACACGCAAGATGTGCCCTACTTCATTGTGGGGATGACGCTTCTCCCTCAGACCTACCTCATGAAAGCCTACACTTTCCAGATGCCTCACCCATGAAGAGAGGATCTTCACACTACAGGCTGTCCAGGGCAAGGGAGGTGGAGAATGCCTTTGCATCCTGGCCAACAGGTTCCAGGTACTTTCACCACCATGCAGATTGCCAAGAGACTGTGAGGAGGATTGTGGAAGCTTGCTGCGTATCCTGCACAATCTATGCTCATCGCTACACATGTTTGCAGACCGCCACAGGCAATGGGGACATGGAGCCTGGTGAATGGGGCAAGGGCGAAACCTGATAGATACTTGTGGAGTGCAAGGCCCCAACAGAGCTCATGTGAAGGGAAGAAGCAGTGCAACCTCCTGAACACTGGTGCAACTGCCCAGCTGACAGTGGAGTGGTAAGACAGGATGGTAAATTGCTTAATGGATGCTTCCTTCAGCCTGTCTCATTACACTGATGAGATTGTGTCATGTATGTTGAGTGGCCTACAATGAAACAGGACATTTAAAAAAGAGTGTTGTTTTTGTTGAAATGTGTTGATGAGTATAAATTGTTATTGATAATAAAAGGCCATAGGTGTGGCACCTGGGAGGGTGGATCATACAGTCCCACTATTCTTGCACTGGAGGTTTATCTATCCCACGCTATTACCCACCAACAGGTTCCTGCCATCCCCATGCTATCCTTACCCATACACAGCTATTACCCATCCCCAGGTATCCTGCCCATCCCACTGCTATCCTTACCATCCCACAAGCATGCAAAGGCTTAAACCATTTCTAAAAGTTTCCACAAAGACTTATTTACGAAAAGAACTGAACCAAGTGGTGAAGCAAAGATAAACTTTATTAATAATACTGTAAAAGCAAAATAGACCAAGTAAAGTGTCCCAAGCAAAGATAAAGTAACAGGTAGCAACCCAGTCTCTGGCACTTTTCTCAGTCACTCTGAGGCGTGCCCATAGTCTCAGGGTGAAGGGTCAGGTGCTGTGGAGTGGCTGCTGCTGGAGGCTGGTCTAGGTGCCATTGGGTGCCTGGCCCCGAAAGGACAACAGGGATGGTGTGTGGAGGAAGCTCTCAGAGAGCGGGCTCATCCTGTGATGTTGAGAGCCCCTTCCTCCATGACATGGGGTGTCAGTCCCAAGACCGATGACAGATGTTCTGAGGCCGGGCTTGGCTGGGGTGGAGGAAGGAGAGTGTAGTGGGGATGTTGGTCTGCAGGTGATGAGGTGATGCGTCAGTGGCATCTGTGGTGTCAGTGGCATCGGTGGCATCAGTGCTCAGTGGCAACGGTGGCATCGGTGGCACCTTGTGGCATGCGATACCTTTGCCTGTGTGAAGCTGCCTGTGCTGGCTGGAACTCCTGGGTCCGTAGCCTTGTGTAGGTGAGGGCCTGTGGAAAGCCTTGAAGGCTGTGGACATCACCTGGGGTGGAGGAGCAGACCGGATGGGTCGGAGCAGGTTCAGATGGGCCTGGAGGGTTGTGCAAAGACCTGTGATCCTCCTCTATCACCTGGAGATGTGATTCGGACCATCCATGAGGGTCGTGTTGACGTATGTAGAAGGGCTTGCGGTTTGAGGATGGTAGGTTGGTGTGTGATCAGCTCAGAGAAGAGATTACGCTGCTTTTGATGGTGTCCCTGATCTCCAGCAGGAAGTGTGGTCTGCCCCCTCTTGTGCCTCTCTGCCTGCTTTCTGTGGAGGTGGAGCTGGGGGTGGGTGTGGTTGTCTCTGGTGTCAGCGCCTCTCCTTGCTCCCATCGCATCAGGGGGTCCTCCACGCGCTCCGCCATGGGATGTCAGCTGTCAGGGAGGTTTCCGTGTGGGGCGCTCCACAGATACCTGCTGGACACAGGATGACTCTGGCCCAGAAGAGGACTGGTCTTGTGGGATGTCCTGAGAGAGAGAGGAGACAGAGGGTGCGCTCCCGATGGCGGACTCCCTCAAGAAGTTGCCACTTCCCATCTACGTAGACTTGCCAGCGGTTGAGCTTGACGTGCTGCCAACTTTTGATGGTGCAGCTCCCGTACAGGTGGTGCATGTTCTTCCAGCACCCGAGGAGGACTTCTGAAGTGTATCCCAAGGCTCTCCGCCTCTCATCTCCAGCTGCCTCTGCTTCTTTGGTGCTCGATGATGCCTGTGTCCCTGTCCGCAGAAGGTCTCATTCTCCTAGCTATTCCAGAACCCTCATACTCATGTTCCTCTCAGGGAGGTACCTGCTCCTCTTCCCTATCAGTGATTGCCTCTCTCCCTATGGCAGGGCCATCTGGCCTTCATCAGAAGGGCTTGGAGGTTCTAGGGCTGGTCCAACAGCAGCAGCAAAAGCGCACCAGCAGCAGCACCAGCAGCACCAGTTGCCCAGGAGCACCAGCAGGACCACAGCACCAGATCCAGCAGCACACAGCAAGACCAGAGCAAGCAGCAGCAGAGTAAGCACAGCAAAGCAAGACCAGGAGAGCAGCGAGCAGAGTAAGCACCAGCAGAAGCACCAGCACCAGGCGCGCACCAGCAGAACAGACCAGACGAGGAACCGACCGCACACACACACCAGCACAGGCGAAGCACGAGAAGTAGCCCAAGCAGCAAAAGCTCCAGAGAAGCAGATTACGCCAGGGGTGGGATGGTGGCCTGTCCTTCGCGCAGGCGTGGAGGAGTGGCCACAGGCTTCCTTTCTCCCTGGTGTTGGCTGTAGATGTGCTGGCAAGCAGGTCTTTCCTCTGAATAGCGTGACCTGCTTGGCAGCTGCATCTTTTAATCCGCGGGCTGATGCAATCTCTTTCCTCGCATGCGCAGTGAACGTTTTGCAATCCTAGCATCACTAAGCATTCCGCAGGCTTCCGTGATGCATCCGCTGATCACGCTGCCACCCGCTCCTTCCGCGCGCTGTCCGCTTGGTGTGCTCCCTCCGGAAGCCCTGCGGATGTGCCATCGCGTTCCACTCGCTCCATCTGTAACTTTCATGGAGCATCCGCTTTAATCCCATTATGTCTTCCTCCGTCTTTCGTTGTTGTCTGTCGTTATCAAATTTGGGGCACTTTTGAAGGGATAACACGGATGGAACATTTTCTCGTCCGCTGTGTCCTTTTTACATACTTTTTGCATCTGTCGGCCTATGTGACAGGCCCTTTAACAAATGATTCATATTTATTTATTTATTAGATTTATAAGCTTCCCAAGCTCAAGGCAGTATACAGAGTACTCCCTCTTCCCATGGCATGCCTATCAATGTTTGTGATAAGACTATTGTAGTAGGAACATGTTCAGTACTAAAAAGCACTCTAAATTTAGCTGTTTAAAGATCAGTGTTTTTCTTTGGCCTTCTTCAGAGTGATAGTGAAATGAATAAATAAATAATCAATAATTTCTAAAACATAAACAGAATAGCCCCTTACCTAGTGAGCATAAAGAGAAAAAAACTTTAACGAGATTTAAGAAAAAAAGACAGAATAAATCAGTGCTATTGGGCTTTGAACTTTATTAAGCTTTATTCAGATGATGCTGAAAGACTGTGAAACAATTCTAAGAATCTGTTACAACCAATTTTAGTTCCAGTAACTTCAATAGGTACGATCACTCTTTCTTCTAGCCCTGATGTGGCAGAACTTTGAACTTCATTAAACAAAAAGAATGACAGGATAATGACACTGATTTAAACTGTGTGCAGAATTCAGTTAGCTATTCATTGTTTGAATGTCCAACTTGCGTCATTTATGTATTTGTGAGAACAGAAATATAGACAAGTGATGTATAATGTGACAAAGATTACATGGATTGGCTGAGCATTAACGCCTACCCCAGGAACTTCCTTATGGACATTCCTCAGGCCTCATGTTCAATCAAGACCTGACATGGAGTGACATAACTCCTTGCTTGTTTTATGCCTCTAATTGTTGCACCTGAATTTAATCACTGAGATGATACAAGTATTGACAGAAGAGCACAAAAACTCTCATATAGCCTTTAAAAAAGATCCTTGCTTCTTTTGAAGGAAATCAATGCTGCATAAGGAAAAATCTCCAAAGAGATACTATTTTCCAACGAATACAACAGAAATGTTTGCAATGATACCAAAAGGTCTAATACATTTATTGTTGCATAAGGTTGTTTTTTTTATTCACTCCATTGCTATGCCACTAAATCAACTGTTGACTCAAAGACAACTATCAAAGGTGAATTAAAATCAATACAAACAATCAATACAAACAATAATGTACTACATAAAAACCCATATTAAAAATATCATAAAAGTGAAAGTGCAAATCACATGATAAAAATGACTGCCTCAACAATAGAGCCATCTGAACAGGTCCCTGGTCATCTGGGAGACCCCAACATGACAATGTAGCAAAGACTTGGGGGGGTTTCAGAATACCAAAAGGGATATAGCTAATCTAATTTTGGGTGGAAGAACATTCCATAAGACTAGCACTGCAGCTGGAAAAGCACATCTCCTAGGATCATCAAATGAAGGTCCCTGGCCAATGGTATCTGCAACATGTCTATGTTGATCAAGTGGGTTGGATGTATAATCCTTATTAGTCCCTCAGATAACCTGATGTCATGCTATGAAGGACATTAAAAATTAAAACTAGCACCTTGAACTGAACCCAGAAGCAACCAATGCAGCTCACAGAGCAGAGCTCTACTCTAGAGGTGCATATACCTATCTGTCTACTGTCTACTGTAGTTTTACAACAATCATCAACAATAAAACATTTCTAATTTATAACATTTATAAGGAGTTTAAATATTCATTGTAAGATTATAATAAAAATCCCTAGAGCAAATGTAATCAAATAATGAAAGTAATGCCTATCAAGTACTGAATAAAGAGATAACATTTAGAAGTGGCTCAGGTAGATATCTCACTAATTTACTGGTGTATAAAATGAGGAGTGGGTATGGCACAGTTAGACTTGAAATATTTTGTTATTTCATCCAGTCTCAACAAAATAGTTTGTCTTCATGGGATGTTTATTTTCTAATAGAACTGACAGTAGGGCATTCTTTAGCTGAATTTGAACTACCCTCTCAACAACAGTCTCAAAAAAGTGAAGGTGGATCCAAGGAGGGCTTCTTCAGGTGGGACCATACCATAGTATCTTTCAAGGCTGCCAGCAAAGGGTCATTAACAATTTCCTGGATTCAATCAATCATGTCTCCATCTGTTCTCTAAAGCTTGTGTGAATCATTAGTTGCACTAGAAAAAAATGCCATTTCAGAGAATGCTGTCCACAAAACTTATGGAATAGAATAGAATTCTTTATTGGCCAAGTGTGATTGGACACACAAGGAATTTGTCTTGATGCAAATGCTCTCATGCTTCTCATGCTGTGTACATAAAATGAAAGATACATTCATCAAGAGTCAAGAATCATTAAGGTACAACATTTAATAATAGTTCTAGGGTACAATAAGCAATCAAATCATATTAGGAAACATCAATATAGACCGTAAGGATACAAGCGACAAAGTTACAGTCAGCAGTCACAAGTGGGAGGGGCATGGGTGCATAAGGAGTGATGAGAAGATTATAGTAACAGCCAATGCAGACTTTGTAAATAGTTGGACAGTGTTGAGGAATTATTTGTTTAGGCAGGGTGATGTGGTGTTCGGAAGAAAACTGTCCTTGTGTCTTAATTTGTTCTGATGTGCAAGTGCTCTATAGATTTTTTGAGGGTAGGAGTTGAAACAGTCCAGGATGTGAGGGATCTATAAATATTTTCACAGCCTCTTTTTGAGTATACAGTATACACAGGGGTGGGATTCAAATTTTTTAACAACCGGTTCTGTGGGTGTTGGTTAAGTTGTGGGCATGGCTCTGTAATCATGTAATTGGCTGGGCAGGACCAACTCAATATCACTCACATTGAGGCGTGCATCTCCTGCCTGGCCTCTCATGACTGGGGATGCCGCAACAGTCATAAGTGTAAAAATGGTCAAAAGATTCAGTGCCATTGTAACTTTGAATGGTCACTCCATACAAGCAAAGTACCAGCAAAGGAGGGGAAAAATATTCCAGAGACGTTCCTGAGACAGGAAGTCAAGTCCTGCCAAGAATGTGATAAGGGTTAACGGAGAGGCTGTTTCTGTAAGCAACACCAGATTGTTTCTTTCCTGCCTTCCTTACAGGATTAGGCCAGTAATTTCTTCTAACAACTGGTTCTCTGAACTGCTTGGAATATTAACAACTGGTTCTAGCGAATAAGTGCGAACTGGCAGAATCCCACCCCTGAGTATACAGATCCTCATGCAGTATACAGATCCTCAATGGAAGGAGGTTGTTAGTGATTGTTGTTTTTTTTGCAGTCCTAATTACTCTCTGAAGTCTGTCTCTGTCTTGCAGAACTAAACCAGACAGTTATAGAGGTGCAGATGACAGAATCAATTATTCCTCTGTAGAACTGTATCAGTATTATCTGACAACTGTATTATCTGAAAGCAATTTGATTTAAAGTCTGATTCAATGTACTTAAACAGGAAGGAACCTTGCAAAACATACTTATCCCACTTCCAAGCAATTTCAGATGATACCTGGCAATCTATTGTTTTTGGAAAGAAGTCATGGAAATGAAAGGCATTGTTTAATAAAATATTGTGCAAACTGAACACAGGTGAGAGTTCCTGAGTTCACTTCAAAAAATTTCTGCTCCTATTAGATTTCTAAGAAAATTCTTTTGATGATAGAATTTCCCACAGAGGGCAGAAAGTAGGCTCTCTATTTGTTTCAGACCCAGTTTAGCACAGATTCTTCTTTGTTGTGCACACTGGGGTGAATATGTACAGGAGAGATCATACATTCCAGCCATCACATCTTCCAAGATGGGCTGAGAATTGTTTGAACTACAGTCCATGGTTCTATAATCCTGGCCCATGTCTTCAGGGACTATAAATTCAGAGGTATCAAACTGGCAGCCTGCGGACTGGATGCGTTATGCACAGGCCATGCCCATCCCAGTTCCACGAAAGCAAAAAATGTCATGATACATCACGTGACATTGTAAGTTTGATATACGTGGACTATATGAATCTCATTCAAATACATCATCACAATGTTAATGGCTGTTAAGTGCTTTGTGTCAGCCTTCAAAAGCCATTGTTTCAAGGATCCCAGAAATCTCTGTAAATCTATGTCAAGAAGGACTGACAATTAGGATTTAAACAAATCCAGTGAAATCACCTTGACCAACTCTTAGGCTTGTTACAAAATACTTCTTAGAATGAAATTCTTAAATCAACACACACACGTGCTTTTTCCTTTTTGCTTTTTGGTCACTTTTGTATTTGGAAAAGACAAATGGGAAAAACGAACAAAGAAAGAAATCATGCTTTTCAAATAACATTCCAAATAGATAAAATGGATTAAATAGATAAGTCAGTACTGAAACTGATAAAACTCAGGGGATGCTTCAGGAAGAATTAATACATTTTTGATATGTATGATTCTATTCATATAGAGAGAAAGCAAAGAAGGGTGAAAGGCAGTATGATACTGAAGGCAAAGCAAAGGGATGACTTATTCTAGAAGCAAAGGTTGAAGAACTGTTGATTTAAAGATTTGTCAGAATCCAAATGAATAATGACTCCATTTCTTCTGGTCTGAAACTGTTCCTTCCAGAGGTATAATTGTTTTCCACCATCTTCTTCCTCACGAATGCATCTAAAACTAACATGCTTTTGGAACCTGATTCTGGATTCTGATTTTTCATGTTGTTTTTGTACACTGCACACTGTTACATTGGGGCAGTTTATAAATGCTCCTAGACAAATAAATAATTTTTGCATGCCTTGAAGTATTTTATTTACAGTCAGGGAAAATATGAGAATAGTAGTGATAAATAGAGAAATTTTTAAAACATGTTCTTCCATGAGCTTTGCTCTGAGAAATTGCCCCTTCCTCCTTGGAGGAGCATTTTAACTCCAAGAAGAAAGGTTCTGTTGATGCCAATGGTAGCTTGTCTTCAAATAGCAGGGTTTCATTTATTTTTTAAAGATGGGATAACTTTCACTGCCAGGTAAAAGGTCGACTATTCTTTTTTACAAAATGTGATCCTAATCCTTATCAGCCCTCCAGACCACAATAGTACATTAATGATAAAAAATCTACTATGAGAAAACATTTATTGTTGTATTTATAATGTCAAATAAAGAGAATTATAGTAATGTTATGATAAAATATTGATTATAAAAAGGGACATCAGCAGAGCCTTTTTAAAAACTCAATGATACTCAAGGTTAGAGGCTCATTTGAGTCCTCCTTCTCACTGTAGTCAATGTCTGTCTGTCTATCTATCTATCTATCTATCTATCTATCTATCTATCTATCTATCTATCTATCTATTTATTATTTGACCAAGTCATAGAACCTAAACATACAGTCCACCATTAATACTTGCATATATAATAGTACATACATATATATAAGGAAGAAACCCTATAAAATGAACAATTCACACAATGTACAAAATGGTTTCTCTAAGCTAAGGCTATAGATAAAATTTTTGAAACACCTGTTTATTGATAATTTAATAAGAATACTTCAATCTCCTTGTCATGAATGGAATGCATCAGCCTCAAAACAGGTATATTAGTTCCAATTACCAATTCAATTAGTGGGCACTTTAAAAGGATGTGTGAAAAAGACTATCTGTATATCTGAGCAGATATATATTCATGTATTCATTCCATTCAAATGGAAGGTTGACATATCAGGTAGTTGTCACCCTAGTAGGGAGAATGATCCAAGGTAGGGAGAAGAACTTTCTTTGTAAGGGATACAGAAATATATAGGAATGATTGAAGAGCCTGCATGGACAGAGAGCAATTTGTTTGTATGACACATGGAAAAGTTTTGTTCTGCCTACTTGATTGTCTGAGTCCCATACCAATGGTTAAGTTCTTTGAGGGTTTTTTGTAGACTGAAAGCAAATTGGCATGATATTGACTGTCTGTACTGTTTCAGGTCTTGAATGATTTTTTGCTGCTGGATTAGACTGTTCTATAGTTAAAGTTGAATAGGTTGATTATCATCACCTGCTAGGAAAAAGTCCCTATTATCTTCAAAATTGGCAGGGTGGACTATAAACTCTTTGCAGTTCCCAGACCTCTAGCTTTTGCCCAAGCATGCCTTCAAGCAATTTGTCAAACATTATTTACTTGATTTGGTTTGTTAGGCTGAGAAATACAAGAAGATTCTATTTTCTATATGTGCAAGTTTAGGCTTGCTTATTGCCTTAAAATTGTAAATATACAGAGTTTAAGAATATTTTTAAAATGCTTGCGCTATTCTGCATTGCATTGCATTAGTATTAGCTTTACCATTTTTACTCCCAAGATAGGCACTATGAAAGAGAATAAAAACAGAAATTTCTAAAGATTTTCTAAAGAGACTCATAAAATTGTCATTTCTAGGAAACTGAATTGAGAATATGCTGAGTAGCCAATACCATCAGTGCCAGAACTGAAGTGCAGGGAAAAAAAAAAAACCAACAGGGATCATACACAGATACAACATAAGTGTTCTAAATCTCTGTTTCAAAAGTGTGTGATTGAGAATGAGTGTATCAGTTTAACTAGTTCCACTCATGTTCATGTTGAGAACCTGTAACCTAAAGAAGATGGTATTTTCAATCTGCAGATTCTCTGAATAAATAATTTTTCCCAATATTACATTTATATTTAAACTTAAAGAATCATAAAATGATAAAATGGCAACCAGTATCTTGATTAATAGTATCAGAGCAGGCATACAGGATATTTAACCACACAACAGCATTTTGTCATACAAAATAGTCTCTAGATTAATGGTCCAGCTTGCACAGAATAGTATAACATAATGACAGAACTGGAAGGGACCTTGGAGGTCTTCTAGTCTAACCTCCCTGCACAAGTAGGAGGCCCTATGCCATTACAAACAACTGGCTGTGCGTCTCTTCTTAAAAGCTTCCAGTGAAAGTGGAAACTTCTGAAGGCAAGCTGTTCTGAGGAAAGCAGTATGTGTAAACATACTGAGAGAAACACTGTGATTGGTTGTATTTATGATGAAATACCAATGGGCTACATAATCAGTGGTAGAGGCCCATTTTAGTAAACATGACAAATGGATGATTGCAACTTGAACTGTAAGAGAAATAAATGATAAAGGAAGTGAATGAATGAAAAATAGCAATGATGTACATCTGTGAAACTAACCCCAAGGAAAAGTATGTAAGAGGGATGAACGAAAGTAGTCAGAGTTTGAATAGAATTGACATGCAGGGAAATGAATCCTTTGATTTATGTATGAATGAAAAAGACAACATGTTGATATGTCAGAAAGTATAAACTAATGTCATCTGGATAGATTTGCGTGAAGGTAGAAAACACATTGGTGACAGTTGCATGTCATACTCCAGTGAATGGTGATGATGGGAGGACTAGAAAGGAGTTCAAGAGGGAATTGGGTCACAATTTGAAATAATGTAGTTTGAGGGGGAAATGAATTTGTGAAGTGATATAAATTGGAATCAAATGTAGGGATACACAAAAAGTAATCATGACATTCAGAGACTGAAGAATGAACGAGACTGGTAAGTAGTCAGTATCTGTTCAGAAAAATGACAATTGTGAATTAAATATAATGAATATTTAAAAATAAGTGTGTTCATGCATATACATGGCAAAAAAAATACTGTAAATTTAGACTGATAAATTTAGAATGAATATTACAAGCATGATAAAAGGTTCTAAATGAGGGAATACTATTTTTGGAATAATTTCAAAAGTGGACCTTGAGGAAAATGAGCATAGGGAGGAAAAAGGAAATAAGTGACAGAAAATATATTGAAAGTAAAATTTCTTGCAAAAAAAAATTAGAAGGGAAATTATTTTCCCAACAAACTGAATAAAAAGTGAATATAAGGAAAGAGGAAGAGGGTGAAATGAATGTTACAGAGCATGCTTTTGTGGAATTACACTTACAGGAATTACACTTACAGTATGTGATAAAAAGGCTTTATGGAATGATGTTGAAGAAGAAAATGAGAATGAATGCATACAAAGAATGATTATTGCAAAAAATGAAAATGAGAGAAAAAGATTCTATGTATTATGTATTCAGAGAGAAAAAATGCAGACTGAAAAAATGCAGATCGATGAAAGACAGTTCAAATGTAAGGGAGAGAAAATTGATTTAGATGTAACTAAAAATGTGATTCAGGTGTACTATAAGTAAAAATGATTTTATGTTTTATTTTCAAGCACTAAACAACAAGCATCCAACAGATTAAATAGAACTAAAAATAAAAATGTTGAAATGGTTTGAAATAAACCTTAGGCAGGAGAATACTGGAAGAAGCATTTTAGAGATTTGTATTGAAATGATAGTGATGTCAGAGTAGAATTGAAGAAAATACTAAGAATGTTAGTATCCAAGAAAAAAATGATAAAAAGGGATAAAATATTATGAAAACATAAAAATGTTAAACAATGTTAAGGCTCTTTCTAATTAAAATTTTATTTTATTTGTTATGAATGCCTTTATGCAGCTTCAGTCATCCAGATCCACACATACAGTACACTATATATTTATAGTACATATTGTAATAACTGAAAATCTCCACAGTATGGATAGATAAATACAGTAGTATACAATACAGCATATGCTAAAATATACTTTAACATTCATCATAAAGGTTGAAAAAAAGTTAGTCAATTTTTCAGACTTGAGATATAAACTGAATCTGATGGATTGTTCTCATATTAAGAAGCTATTCACTATTTTTCAATTTGAACAGTATCAATTTTGCTATTTTGTTTATTGCATAGAGTTATGCTGCATAACTGTGAACTAAACAAACAGATATACTGCAGGATCCAATCTGGGTAAGTCACCAGGACCAGAAGTTTAGTCTTCCAAGCTTTCAGACTTGTGCTGAAGCCCATGATCCACTTCTGGTCCCCAGTGACTAATCCAGATTGGATCCTGCAACATTATCCTGGAACATATATATTTGCCTTCATTAGAAACAGAAATGTTATTTATGGCTAGTAATGTAGGTGATATAACAAGAGAAACATTATAATAAATATTCTATGATTTATACCTTTCAATGAGTGAAGATAAATTCTCTGCTCTGCTCAATAAAAGTATTACTGTTCTCCATACATATGGAAAAGTAGCAAGAATGAATGGCTAAGCTATAGAGATTTATCTCTTATGGCCGGAAGGCGGTTTGTAAATTTCTGATTGAAAGCATTCAAGAAGTGATACCGAACACAATTTTAAAAATGCAATACCACTATATTCCAGGCAGGAATATGCAGACCAGATTTTAGGTCTTCCACAAACCCTTGAGAGATGGAGTATGAGAATCTGCACCATGCTTATTGCTGCATATCCTCCAAAGGCAAAGCATCATGGATATGTTTATAGTTGTCCATGTATGCAAGTATATTAATTTCTATAAAAATTTGCATCATGTTTTTGTGACAATTTATTCTTTTTGAACAACTTTCGTATATGATTATCATATGGATATCCATTGGATTGTTTGCATTTAATATTCTTTCTTTTGGCTAATACTAGACCTAGAAGTCATGAGGTAATGATTCAAGAATGCAGCACAATGATCCATAAGTGTTAGTCTCAGATAAATATGTTACATAAAAATCTATGCAGTACTAACAAGATTGATTCCATAGCTGAGGGACTATTAGTACCAGCAATCTGTAGAAAATGATACTAGATACACAATAGGTTCATTCTTTCTGTGAAAAAATATAATTAAATATTGCTTAATAATTTAGGAAATTGGGGTCATGTTGAATATGCTAATGATTGGTTCAAGATTCAACCTCCCCACAGTCAGGAATTTATATTTCAAAACAGAGTCATACTTCCAGATGGCAACCAGGTAAATATAAATTGTACATAAAAATGCAGATTAAAAATTCCATTATATATTTTGTTTGCATTGTTTAATAAATTATGTGTGCAGAAGGTATTCATGGAAACACACATGTACAGATGCACATACTTACTAAATTTGGCCACTCATTATGGCAGTATTTATAGCTGTAGTCCTCCAAAAATTAGGGGTGTGCTTTCTTTTGTTATAGATCTTTTACCTATTTGTATCAAAATTTTCAAAAATAAAAGAACTTCAGCTAAAGTTAGAGAGGAAAGAAACGATGTGTAGGCATAAATGATATTGCCCCTAATAAAATTAATAAAGCCTGGAATTTTAGATATTCTGTATCTAAAGCCTTTGTAAAGCCTTTAATTCAGTGGTACACGACAAACTACTCCTAAAACTAAAATCTTATGGTATCTCTGGACACCTGCATGAACTGCATAGAAGCATTCCTGTCAAACAGACAACAAATAGTCAAAATTGGAGCGTCTTATCAAACTTCTGTATCTGTGGTACAGAATTGTATCACAATTCTGGTGGTGGTGTCCCCCAAGGCAGTGTTCTAAGGACCAGCTCTTTCCTACTCTACATAAATGATCTCTGTGATCATATTAAGAGCAACTGCATTCTCTTCACTGATGATGTAAAGCTATTCAACACCACAGACAATACTGTTACCCTTCAAAAAGACCTTGACTATGTATCAGAATGGTCAAACAAATGGCACTTCAAAATCTCAACAATTTATTTTTTGGCAAAAAAATCAGAAAATAAAATATAGACTGAATAGTCAAGACTTGTTGATGACTCAAATTCTGTCAAGGATTTGGAGTACTCATCTCTAATGATCTAAGTGCTAGAGCCCACTGTACTACATAACCGAAAAGGCATTCAGAGTTGTTAACCTAATCTTACATAGCTTTTTCTCTGTTAATATTACATTACTAACTAGAGCATACAAAACATTTGCTAGACCAATATTCGAATACAGTTCATTCAGTCTGGAACCCACATTATGTATCTGATATTAACACAGTTGAGAAAGTCCAGAAATATTTCACAAGAAGAGTTCTCCACTCCTCTATTCATTGCAGAATACCTTATGCCACCAGACTCGTAATTTTAGACCTAGAAACCTAGAACTACGCCACCTTCGGTCTGATCTAAGTATAGTATATTCCAATTATATATGGCAATGACCTACCTGTCAATGAATACTCAGCTTCAACCATAACAATACAAGAGCAAACAATAGATACAAATTCAAGGTTAATTGCACCAAACTTGATTGCAGGAAATACGACTTCTGCAACAGAGTGGTCAATGTCTGGAATACTTTACCTGACTCTGTGGTTTCTTCCCCAAACCCCAAAAACTTAAATTTAGACTGTCTACTATTGAAGCTCACCCCTTTCCTAAGAAGTCTGTAAGGGGCGTGCATAAGTGCACCAACATGCCTACCATCCCTGTCCTATTGTTTCTTTTATTTTTTTATTTTTCTTATATGTATTCATGTATTATTCATAACTATGTTTTTACTTATACCTATTATCTTGTAAGCAATTGACAAAAATAAACAAACAAATAAATAAATAAATATGCAAATAACTTTAGCCAAGTAGCTATTTTTTAAGGCATGCCCACATCATGGAGCTGGACATGACATCAAGGTGTAAGAGAGAATGGTTCTTGCCATTGGGGCAAACATTCAGTGATGTTTTTCTTCATTGTGATTCCCAAATGGTGCAAATTCACATACACAAATACAAAAGAAGTAAATTCTATCTGCAGTTATGTTTTGGAAATATCTATGTTAATCAGTTATCACTCTGAAACTGTGCTAAAATATTCATTTCTGACTAAAAGTAGCTGTACTCATTCAAATTCTTGTTCTTTGGAACTATGACTATGTATTTCCTTTACCAGTAAGTAAGTGCAGCTAGCCAGTTCATTAGATAGTGACTGGACTAATATTGGGAACTGACTTTTTTTTTTAAATCAAATTCCATAGATATTGACCTATTACTGCGTATTAACTGGTTTTTCTGTATTTGGTTTGTGAGAATGGAAGGCTAGATTGTTGAGATACTTATTTCTGTGACTTTTATTTCTTACAGCTCACTTCCTTTCTCAGTTCAGGTCTTTGTTTTTCCCAGGACCAGTTCATAATATTTTTCATGCCACCAATTTGCCTGGTCATTGCTTAATCTTGCGGGTCTCTGTTTCTTTCATTCTGTGTGATTTGGCTCCTTACACAATTGCTGTTTTCTAAGTCCTGAGTAGATGAAGGAAAGCTCATACGGTACACCAGTGACAAAGAAAAAAAATGTCCTAAAAAAATTAAGATCCTTCTGCATTTTCCCTGGACTATTATGCTTTTAACAAGGAAGATTAAGAAAGGGAGGCAACAATGCAGCTACCATTAATATGCGAAACTGCGATTGCAGTAAGTTTGCCAATCAAATTGTGTCTGATGAATGACAAAACGTTTATCTAACATTCATTCATTTTATCTAGTAAAAAAACATTAAGGAATTTTATCAGTATAAGAAACATCATCTGCAGTATTGAAATAATGTGCTTCACTGTGCTTCATTTCTGAATATCTCTCCATACAGAAAGAGAAGTTAGGGAGAAATAAGAAAGTTAAAGAAAAGATCTTCCAGTGGCCTCAATGAAAACAAAAAGAGGTCCTAGGAACAGCATCAGCATCACCAGCTTGGAACTATGCTGAAAAGAATTATCAGTTTTATGATAATATAGAATTTACATTCATGTGTTTTCCTAGTGACGTGGGTGAATCACTGAAATAGAAATGTATATTTTTAATTGTCTGTTCCTATACTAGATCCAGGGTTAGTATAAAGTTGTGCATGGCACAGACAAACCTGAATGTGGGGAAATTGCAATTAATTAACATTGACATCCACTTGACTCACTAGAATGTGAGGGCGGGATACAGGTCCCCTCTCTTAAGGAACTCCATCTATTGGGACCAAGAAGAAAGGGCCTTCTCCATGTTGATTCCCTCCCAGGAGAACATCATTCCCATAAAGATAAGTTTGGTCCTCACCTTAATATTCTTTTGAAAGGCTCTGAAAACATGGTTTTGCCAGTCAGCCTGGGGACTCCAGGGTGATACAGAGCCCATCAAGTTATTTGTTTGATTGTTGTCACCACAGGGACAGGGTTTTATGGATATGCAGGCAAAACAACAAACGAACCTGGTTGATATATCAAATGTGTCTGTGAGGCAGAGATCTAGTGGTGTGAGGGAGGAGGCCTCACAGCATTTTCAGAGAGAATGCTGCCAAAGTAATAGCTGACAGTTCAACACCATTTCCTGCGGAATAACAACTTAAACGGGGCGCAGTAGGGGAGGAAGATATAGGAGTTAAGCCTCCATCAATTAACATGTCTGAAGTAAAAATGATAGAGCTAATCACAGGTGGAAGGTGGGTGGCTGGGCCCATCGTGCATGCAATGGCTAAATTGATCAATGATGCATATACACAGGGGTGGGATTCTACCAGTTCGTACCTGTTTGCTAGAACCGGTTGTTAACATTCTAAGCAGTTCGGAGAACTGGTTGTTGGAAGAAATTACTGGCCTAATCCTGTAAGGAAGGCAGGAAGGAAACATTCTGGTGTTGCTTACACAAACTGCCTCTCCGTTAACCCTTATTACATTCTTGGCAGGACCAGACTTCCTGTCTCAGGAACGTCTCTGGAGGTTTTTTCCCCTCCTTTGCTGGTAGTTTGCTTGTGTGGAGTGTTCAAAGTTACAATGGCACTGAACAAAGTGACTTATGACCATTTTTCACACTTACAGCATCCCCACAGTCATGAGAGGCCAGGCGAGGAGATGCATGCCTCAATGGGAGTGATACTGAGTTGGCCACACCCAGCCAATAGCATGACCATGATTAAGCCATGCCCACAGAACTGGTTGTTAAAAAAATTGAATCTTACCCCTGCATATACAGATAGTCCTTGACTTGTGACCACAATGGATTATCATTGTTATAATAGCAAATCATATCACCTACATGACTGATTCTATTTTATGACCTTTTTTTTGTAGAGGTCATTAAGTGAATGTCAGTAGTTAAGCAAACCAATGGTTTGCCACAGGCTGTAAGAAAATGCCAGTTTTTTCACAATATCATTGTAAGCATGCCCTGTGACTGGGGGATCATTGCAAATGGCTGTAAATGCAGGCCAGTTGTCAAGTGCCTGACATGTGGTCAGATTACTACTGGGAGTTGCTGTTTGTTATTTTGGAACTGGGTTGTAATGCCTTTGAACAGTGGCTAAGTGAATGGTCTTAAGTCAAGAACTGCCTTTATTCTCATGTGATATTCCTATATGTGCACTCAAATGGCTCTATCCTCTTTGGATATATATTCTCTGGTGGAACAGCTCCATTCACATTGTCTCTCAGGCAATTCAACTAGCATAGTTTTCAGAGGAATAAATTATCAATTTGGGTTATGAAACTTCTATTAGATCTTTAATTAGAAAAACAAGAATAAAGCATTGAGCTGTTCCAAAAGGATCAAGAATGTTGCTACCACAACGAAGAAGCCAAGACAATGGCAACAGAATTTCAAATCCATTCTATTGCTAGCTACATTTATTTCCATAATAAAATGAGGTAAAATCTTCCTCAAGTCCATCTCAAGTGCCAGTGGCTTCATCCCACATTTTCTTGATGTATCGTTTGCCACATCTTTCTTCTTTCAATGTCCTCATACTGCCAACATTCCTGAAATTCCTAAGTAAGACTCCATCCCAAGACAACAGGGGCAACTTTGCTTAGCTTCCAAGATTAGCTAGATATATTGTGGGCTTTTCCCCACCTTTCTTTAACGGGGACAGAACTCTGCCCCAATAACATCTTTTCTTCTAAGACTTCCTTGTGATGTTGCCTTCATCTCATCATCCATCTATAGGTGACACACTTTAAAGCGTCCTTTGCTATACCAGTGTTGAGTTTGCATTTTGACTTGGACAGGGTCCAAAGTTTGCCTTAAGGTGTGTAAAATACTTGCAGGACGGTCAGGTCACTCAAGTGACCGGGAACAGGGGCAGAGAGGGTGGGGACAGCAAACTGCATGCGGCATAGTTTTCTGCCTACTCAGTGGTGTGTGGCTAGCAGTTCAACCCAGGCAGTGGAGAAAGGCTGGGACTCCCCCCCCCCCCCCCCCCCCCCCCCCNGCCCCCCCCCCCCCCCCGCCCCGCTCTCCCTGTCGGCATTTATATACAGCAATTGTCGGTCTGGTCCTGCTTGATTCCGTTCTCTTCCTTTCCTCGGGCGCCTCCACCGCTCCACTCTCCCTGTCCCTTGACAAGGACTCACACGGAAGGCGTGTCCTTTCGGGGCGGTTGCTGCCGCTGCGGAAGGCAGCTTAAAGCTATAAAAGAAGTGATCGGGTGCCTGGTTGAGCTGCACTTCCCGCCTCTGCTTTCTTCCGAAGGACTTGGAGCCGGTGCCGAAGAGAGCAGCGGGAGCGCCGTCCGCGTGCCTGGGGGCGAAGGGAAGGCCGGGGCACAGCACAGCCATAGAGGGCGCTAGGCAAGCCCCAATGCGTGGTCTCGCTGCCTTTGCAACATGCTGGAACTACAGATCAGCTAAAAGGAGTTTGCACACCACTGTTGGAGCTGGATTGCAGCGCTCTCTTTCCTTATGAAGAAGACACAAGTGAGTAGTATCCAGTGAAGAAGTTTTGCGTCTCGGCGGGGACTTACTTGGCGGTGCTCGTGATGGTGGTGATGGTACCTGGACAGACTTATTCAGGGCGGGCGGGATGTGCGCTCCGCGGGGAAAGGCGTCCAGTGCCCGGGCAAGTGGAAGTTTTGCGGGGAGAGTGGGTTGTCTTCTATAAGAGCCGGATGAGCGATCACCTTCTGGCTGTTGAGTTGCCTCAGCTTCTTGCAGAAGCGCGGCTAACTTTTTTTTCCCCTCGCCTTGCGCGTGGATTTGCGTGAGCGGAGTGTTGTAAGCCGCCTTGAACCAACCTCGGGCTTCTATTCAACGGGATCATTCTCATTAGGAGGCAGTTAGGTATAGGAGCGGGTATCTTGGTGACGACGGCTCACTCTATAGCAGAGGGCAAAAGCATTCTTAAGGCCATAGGGGCTGATGATGGTTTGTCAAATCCCTCCTTTCCTGCCCTGTGACTACCTGGTCGTTTCCACCTGGCAGGATCCAAATTAACAAACAGCTCTTTACAGATGGAATGCAAATACTGGATCAATAGGTAAACTGAAATTGCTCAACACCAGCCAGAACTAAAGGGTAGAAATGTTGCTTCTTTAATAATCATGCGAAGAATGTCTGTATGGGCTGTTCCTCTTTGCTTTTATCTTTCATTAACATCCCTTCCCCCCCCTTTTTTATTCCATATCTGAATAAGCTCCTTTCTCTACAAGCTGCATTTGTGTCATAATTTCTTTCCACGAGGGGACTGGCTGTAGAACAGCAGTGGAATAGGAATTGAAAGAAGATTGTCCAGAATGACAAGGAATTAATTGATGCCAAGCTTGAGCTAAATGAGTTTGGGACCCTAGAATGTTTAACCAGGCTCCCTTGCAATAGATAGATGATAAATAGATAGATGGAGTCTCCCAGTGTTGTTGCCTTGCCAGTTTTCACACAGCACTGCCATCTTCACCCCACCCTTTAATCCCAGTGTTTTCCTAGCTACTTTCTTTGGTATCTCCTGCTGTCTTGGCTCATGTGCCATTTTGGGTCTTCCACATGTAAGCCATGAAATGAAAGGATTCAAGCAAGGAGACCTGGGTGGGGTCTGCAACATTTATTCGGTGTCATTCAAACAGAAGCAATGGAAATTAGATTGTTTAATTGGAAAAGTTGTGAAACAGAAAAGGATTTTGGGATCAGTAAGGTGTACAGAAGTATTAATATATCTTCTGCATAATTTGAGATCTTGCCAAATCTGCAATTTTAAGATGTGATAGGTAGATTGAAAAACATCACATCAAAGTCTTGAGGGGGAGAAATGCTTTGTGCAGTCAATATATATTTTATATAAATTATAGTAGTGGCAGTTGATGCTTAATTTTGCTTAGTTTATGCTAATGTCTGCTCAGAATGGAAAGTAGGAGCTGGGTTGGAGAAAATTCCAAAGTCTGTACTCTGTATGATGGAAAGGGTTTCTTAAAAAGGAAAAAGTGTTACTTAAAAAGGAAGGCAAGTAGAATTCAGTTTGCAAGCTGTTGTGTTTCACCCTACAGCTCCATTTCGCACATGTAAATATGACTTTGAAAGTTACCAGTTGCATAGCAGATTACTGGAGATGAGATACTGATTTTATTCTAAAAACTGGTGCAGTAGTCTTTGGTGGGTTCAATAATTCTTTTCTGTGGCTTATGATTCACCTTCTGACCTACAAGCTTTCTTCTAGTCAGAATTCAGAGATGTAATTGAACGGAGAACATTTTTAGGAAATAAAGATGGATAGTTGCAAACAAATTTCTCTGATCTTTCTTTATTGTGTTAGCTGATGGAAAAAAAGGTCAGGTTTAATTGGAGAAAATGTTAGGTTTCAAAAATTAAAATACAAGAAACCAAGATAATAGTTTATAATAAGGTAATGTTTCATGTTTAGGACAAGTGGAGATGAATCCTGTCAACAGTGCATTGCATTTCTCTTGTTCTTTTCCTATGATGCACTGTGAACTGGGATTAAGGAAGCTTCCCTGCAGATTGTGCAGTGCGGGTTTAGGTTGTCATCAGATTGTAGCCATACTGGCTGATCTTGGACTCTTCAGCCTCTGAGGGAATTAGTCACTGTTCCATGCTACCTTAGCCATTGTTTATACCTTTCAATCTACTCTATTGTTCACACTTCTATACTGCTGAAAGCTCTGGGGGAGGGCAGCAAGGGTGGAAGGGAAGGGAGGGAAAAGCCAGTTGAATCTTTTTTGGTGCAGGAATCTTTTATTACAATTGGTATTTGATATTGGAATTCAGATTTTTCTTCTGAAGTTTTAGTGTATTTACTCAGAAGCAAATCCATCTATATTTCTGCTTAGTAGCATAAAGTATGGCTATAGTAGAATACTATACTTACTATGCATGCTTACTATGTGTTAATCATTAGCAGTGCATTAGATGACCTGGCAGAAAAATACTTCTGTGTGTAAATGTATTTTCAACGGGATATTTGATTGCAGTTAGAGATTATATAATTATCAATTCTACATGAAGATATAAAATTCTGTGTTGGCCATTTATAATTTGATTGTACCCATTCTCATTTGGGATAATTGTGATGATGTCATCTTGTTGAAGGATTGTTCTGATGAGAGAGGGTTTGCATGATTATATGCAACAGTAAATGACTACTAATATAAGAAACAAATCTGTAATTGTATCAGAGAAGGATTTCAAAATACTAATTTCTGTAAACATGCATTTCATTTTTTTAAAAAGCAACCTGATTGATAGACATTTTTTCACTGTCAACTTACTGTAAAGACAATATTTCATAATATATTGGGAAAAGTACTTTTTAGAAGCATAGGGTTGATCACAACAAGTTTGGAGATCACCAGGCAGATTCAGAAATTTGACCTGCTGGCTAGACATGCAAACTTTAGGAGACCTTAACAGTCAAAAAGAGCTAGAGGCAGAAAGAATACAGCTTTCTTTTGCTGAATGGGTACATTCATTGCCAGCAGTTATATGACCTTCAGGGCTTCTCTGGGAGGACGTCCGAGTCCGAATAGTACAGCATTTTTGCTGTTGGAAGAGACTTTTGGAAATAATGAAATAGATGGTGCACAAAATCCTGGGGAAAGCCAGTAATTTATGGAGGCATAATTGTATCCTGTTCTGAAAACATATGTTGCAAGGGGCCTGGATCCATTTAGCTTAGACTTAGAGCCATTCAAAGTAGGCTTTTGTGAAGTAGATGTATACAAAGTTATTCTGTTGAAAAGAATATGTTCCTATGCAACTAGGATTGATATGCATGACTGATAAGTCTTATATAAATGTCAATTCACAGGTTTATAATTAAGCATAGCCCTCATTTGTTAGAAACAGCAAACAACAATCAATGCTACTAATCAGTTTTTCTAAGAGAGTATAGAACATAAAAAGGAATACATACAAAGAAAGGCTCAGGTGAAGGACTAGTAAAAGTTGTTTTACAAATCAAAAGGGATGGACTAAATTGAAAATATAAAAGAATTTTCGTTTCATTTTTGTCTGAAGCTGATGTAAGAGAAGCCATCCTTCTCTTAAATTTCACAAACCTCAGTTTAGAACTATGTTGGTTGCAGCCAATAAGTCTTGTTAATCGTCAGTTTTATATCTGGATGTGTTTGCAGAACTAGTTCAATAAGTACTGTTGTTGTTACAAGTAATTAACTGTAGGACATGCAGCATAGTATTATTTATTTATTGATTGATTGATTGATTTACTGATTTATTGATTTATTTATTGATTGCCTTTATTACTTTTCTAAACAATTCAGGGCAATGAACATATCTTATGCTCCTTACTTCCTTCCACAACAACCTTGTGAAGTGAATTAGGCTGAAAGAAAGTGACTGGCTCAAGGTTACCCCCCCTTTCATGATTAAGGCAGTATTAGAACTCACTGTCTTTCACTTTCTAGCCTGGTGCTTTAACTACTAGACCAAACTGACTCTCAGTACTGATATATATAAAGTGGGACAAATAGATCTTAACTAGACTTTTGCAAGAGTGGGGATTGAAGAAAGGATTCTATGTAAATTGGCACTTACTTTACACATTGCTTTGTTTCAAATCCAAGACTATTTGCATCGAATGTATCTTTTATAACATTCAGAGTACTTCATTTGGTATTTTTGGCACACTACTCTTCGTGTTTAAAACAAACATAAATCATTTGGGTTGCTGAAAGACTTTAGCCTCCTGTGTTAACTAGCATGGACATGATTCAGCGGTGAAATATGAAGTTATATTCCTACAGTTCAAGAAGGGTAATTTGGTAGTTGAAATTGAACAATATGGGATAACATATAGTAAAGTCAAGATTTAAAAATGACACCCTCTTCAAATAAAGCATACCAATTCAATTCACCTATCTTCAGGTGTGTTTTGTTGGGAGCATCCATATTGCTAGTGGGTGTTCTGCAAATGAAATGACAAATCAATAAATATAAAAGAACCTAATGAGAGATAGAATAAAGGTTATATTAATAACCTTTATTCCCACTCTTTTTTTCTTCGAACTCAGCATGTACTTTATTTAGCTAGTCTTATGAAACTAAGGGTAATCTATTTTAATATAGCATTTCCTGGAAACATTTATCCAAAAATCTTTGCATTGCCCACTTAAAGCTTGTTAAGTGTAAATATTAATATGTTTAGATTAAAAAATGAAAATGAATCCAAGAGTTGCTAGATGAGGGGTGGTGATGGGCAGGAGATCTTCGCTGAATATATCATTTGAAAACTACAAGCATCCACAGGTCTTAATCCTCAAATTACTTGTTCTGGCATGGATCCTTAGAGGTTATTGGATCTGCTTCTAAAAATTATTTGAGATCTGTAGACTGAGTTGTTTAAATACGTAGATTAAAAAAATGAATTTTTAGTTTCTTATGGCATTAATAGCAATCAATAAAACGCATTGTGATTTCCAAAATTTGAAGTTGCTCAAGAAATATTAATGCTTGAAAATTAATTTATAAATAATAGGTTTTTAACTTTTGTTGAAGAATTCATCTGTATTTCTGTTGATCTGGTAATCATTTCTGCAGCTGGCAAATGCTCAGGAAATCCAGGCAGAGAATAGTTAGATATTATACCCTGAAATGCCATGCTGTGGAAAACAATTAGAGAAGGAAACTCTAGGAAAAAAGTGGGAGAGAGACTTATTGGTATACTACTTGTGTTATGTAGTATACTAAGTGAAGACATAGGAGACACACACTGCAACAGCCCCCCAAAACAATACTGTGCTCTACTTATCTCCAGTGCTGAGCATTATGCAACCATATGATTGATGAGCTAGACATGCTCCAGGGGAACTTAATGAAAAAGACTTTCAGTTATTGTTAATCCCTGGGTGATAGATTAGATAGGCCTTTTTCTGATCTAATATGGTTTTTCATTTTACTTGGGTAAATATTTGAAATACAAACAGAAGAATGTAGATGGAACTATTGAGATAGGCATTATAGGTAGCTCTTGACTTAGGATGTAATAGAGCCTGCCCATCTTCATAGTTGCAAGTTATGACAGTTGTAAAGTGGGCCACCATGTTACAAGGTCCATTTTTATGACCTTTTTGCAGCAGTCATAAAGCAAATTTAAGCCGCTGCCATTAAGCAATTCTTTATTCTCTATGTTTTTGTAGAATACCAGAAGTAAACACACCAAAACAGTTGTTAATTGTGGTTGTCTAACCGTGGGATGCTGTAAATGCAGGCCGGTTATCAAGCACTCAAAATGTGGTCATGTGACTCTGTGGAGGGGCAGACTTCAGAATTGGGTAAAACTGGTTACTAAGTGACCAGTCATAAGTCGAAGACTATCCATATATAAGCAACAACAAAACAAGGTAAAGTGTAATATTCATAGGAATTTCTAGAAATTTGTGACAAAATGTTTATTTGTTTTAATTAATTTGTTTTAATTTAATTTAATTTCTATACATTTCTATATGTTTGTTTAGAAAATGTATACAGCTGCCCAACTTAAGTGAATAATTCTAGGTGATTAACAACAATACAGAGTTAAATCCTTTGTACAGAAGATTTTCCTTTGAGTTTCCAAGTATGCATTGCTAGTTCTTATGAGTCTATATGAATATGTGTGCAATTTACCATCTGTTCATCTGTAAGGATATTCTTTTCCAGAGAATAGATGGGATACACTGGTTGAGATCTCTCTTGCTTCCTTGGCAATTAGATCTGAGAACTGAGATAGCTAGTCAGAAAAATATAACTTACAGATTTTTGAAGTACTATTGAATAACTACACAGAAGTGATTATATATACTGTGTCTTGTTTCCAAGGCTATATTCAGTTGATCATTCTCTTGATTAATTGCTCACAGTCTGTACCGTATGTAGATGGGCAAAACAGATTTTCTGATTAATTTCCAGTTCTGAATATTATCAAGAAAACTTTAATTATAGAAGCAGATGTGAGCATGTATCTATTTGTGAACTTCTAGATGCTGATATGTGATCACACTCCACAACTTGCTGCATTTGTCAATTCAGGAAGACAAAACTTAAATGTATTGAAAGAGGCTTGATTGCCAGAATTGCAAAATGCCACGTATACAGTGATCACAGAAGAAAGTATGCAGAGGCAGTAGGTTTCACCAGCAACTGCTGCCCTTTTGACAGATGCATGCTTCAGTACAAAGTATATACTACCGTATATAAACTATGAAGATGCAGACAGAGAAGATGGTTTAGCCAAGATACGGTACTCTGCATATTAAAAGCATATTGAAATGTTCTGACAGACTCTTTTCTGAGTTTGTCTGACATACTCAGAAAGAAGGATTATGAAATTAATTATCTGTTACTATTTCTGCAAATTGAAGGTGTTTTTTTTTTAAAAAAGACTAACATACAAGATTTTCTGATCATGTGTTTTCTTTAAACTTGTTTGAAATATTGGTAATGAAATAGACAAATGTTTGTTCATTGTAATATTCTAATAGTACAGATTTTGTCATCTGCATATTGTCTGTCTGTCTGTCCGTCTATCTATCAATCATGATCTAGCTAGCTAGCTAATCTCAAGAAAGAAACTAAACACTTTGCTTCCTCCTCACAGTTAAACCTCCTCACAATCCTTCCTCACAGTTAAAGCTGCTAAGCTGTTTCTTGCAATATAAATAATGCTACGGTACCTCCCAATAATTGCTTAGGAGCTTATGTTTATGCTTTAAAAATCCCTGAATATCTCTTTTTGTGCTATCTAGAATGTATTTGGAAGTGTTAATTGCATTACATAGTGTGAAAACAGCAATTTCTTGTGGTGTTAAGGTTTGATTTTGAAGTATAGGGAAGGGAACTGAGTATAGTAAAGATATGATCCAATTTATGAAATGGAGTTCAAGAGAATTTAAAGGAAGCACAATATGTAAACAAAGTAAATAAAAATAATACGATTGTGTAAAAAAAAAACATCTACCGAGAATATGTAAGAGTGTTCAGAATGCAAGCTTCCTTCTGTACTGTTTTTTTTCCCAAGAGAAGATCTTTAAGATCTGCTAATATGTTATTTCTGTCTTGACATTTGGTGTGTATCAGCAATAATTTAAGCATATTCTTCATATTTGTATCCCTTTTCTTGAAGAATAGCAAAATGTTCATAGCAGCTCTCTCCACAATAATTATCTTATACACTATCAATGATCATTTGGAAGCTTTTGTTAATATAATTGCAATGTCTGTCTATATTTCTGTTTGTTTTCCTTTCAATGTAATTTTATTTTTAATACTAGTTATATGAGTAATTTTCCTATTGCAATATTCCCTTCAGGCTTATTTTTCATATAGTGTCTGTGGGCTATACTTTAGCTACCATAGTTCTATATACTTCCTTTTATTCCCATGTGGATCCCACTACTTTCTTTGCCTTCTGTATAAATGTTTGCTTTTGTCATGGGGGGGGGGGCTGTTCATGGAAATACAGTGAGATAAAAACAACCATTATATTCCCAGTAAACTTAAATGGCATGAAAAAGGAGTAAGGTGGCTGCAGGCCTTGAATTGCCAAAGAGTTGGAACTTGGAAATCTCTGGACAATGAAGTTCTAGTTAGCCAGCAGTGAGATTCTAATTAACCATTGTAGAGTAAAATATCATTCATTTCTCTGGATTGTTTATACTCACAACCTCTTGCATGCATATTTTGATCCAAAGAAACATGATACATTCTCAGAGTTAAAGTCAGTAGTAGGCAACTTCCTGCTCCTTGAGCAACACTCATATTTAGAGACAAAGATGATTTCTCTTTCAGCCAAATTGCCTGGACTCTGTCCAAGCTTTAGAGAAAACAGTTATTGATCTCATCTTGTCCTTCTCAAAGGGGTCTCTTTTCACTTTAGAGCCAAATCTCTGGACCTGATGTGTGTTTGTTGTTCTGCAGTGGCTCTGATATCCCTTTGCCACCACTCTCCTTGAAGAGTAAACCAACTTATTATTAATTAATGTTTTGTATGAATTAATGTTTTGTATGACTAATAAATCTTAATTCTTGGCCATAGTCCAGAATGAATTGACATTGTCTTCTTCCATAGTGGTTTTTCAATCTCATTTCAATGTTGGGTCCACTTAATTTTTCTGAGATTAGCAAAATGGCTGCATCTTATAATGTATAGGTCTATATTCCTATCTCCTTTTTTAGTTATGTTGTTATTCGTTGTTTGATAGATGTTTTCTTGGGAGGGTGACTATTATTTTATGATGATATTAAATTGTCTATTAGAACTGTAATTAATGCTGACAACTTGTTAAAATAATCATATTAATTAGTTTGTCTTACAAGTAATGTTGCAGGCAGAAATATATTCTTACTCATCATTTTAAAATTCTGTTATATAAAGCTGTGATTTATATATGTTTTTAATAGAATAAGATTGACACCCAGAAAATAGAAAACAAGGCAGCTCAATTAGATTGCCATAGCTTTCATCCATGAGCAACTAGGAGTAAAATTAATAATGTTGCAATCTTAACAAACAGCCATAAGGCAGCATAACTACTGAGTATATGGTATTTGGCAAGCAGAAATTCAGAATTGCGTAAGTTCATATACAGTATAATCATGAACCACACTGAACAGCAGGGAGGGAGGAAACTGCAAAAAAATCTTCTTTTATGAAATACTCCAAGCTAATTTAATTAAATCCATTTGCATTTCTATGTCTGAAACGTTTAATTTGATTATGACTTCAAAATACATAAGAGTACAGATTAGTTAAGCAATGCTAACACTACATTTTCTTTTTTAGTATTCTAAGAAAAAGATTTTAGCTGGGGAATTGCATGCTATCAGCTTATTGCATCAGAGGGCCTCATAATAGAACTTTTGAATGTTTCTTCATATTTAAACTACCAAACTTACGCTACTGGACTATTGGGCTACCCTGGCCCAAAGACAGACCTACTCACAGAAATGCTTATTTTGTGAAGAATAATAGGCTGTTGGCTGGATTTTTGGTTGATTCTCTTTTCAGAGTTTGGACTTTTATTGGTCTAGAGCAGTGGTCTCCAACCTTGGCAACTTCAAGGACTTCAACTGCCAGAATTTCTCAGCCAGGAAAGCTCTGGAGCAGGGGTGTCAAACTTGATTGCATTGAGGGTGGCATCAGGGTTGTGTTTTAGCTTGGAGGACTGGGGGTGGGGCATGGCCAGGATGGGTGTGGGCAGCTCGATGTCACTTGTGTCAAGGCACCTGTGTTGGCCAAGTGCTAAGGCAGGACTTCCCTAAGACCCTCCCCCACTATCATTATAATCCTTCCTTCCTTCCTTCCCTCCCTCCCTCTTCATTCTTCTTTCTCCTTCCTTCTCCTCTTTCCTTATTTTTCTTCCTTGCTCTCTTCCCATCTTTCCTTCTTTTTCTTTGTCTTTCCTCTTTCCCTTTCTCCTTTCCTGTCCCTACTTGCCTGCTTAAATGCAAAAGGGGAAACATTTCCTCTTTTGTTTTGTTTTTGTTTTGTTTTGATAGACCTCTGCCTGTGAAAATGAAACTCAGGGGGCTTCTCTGAGCTCTTTTTTCATTGGAAGAAGCACCGTGGACTGGTCTGTTGCTGTTTCCAGGCCCAATTCATGGGCCAGATCTAAGCTCCCCCATGGGCCCTGAGTTTGACTCTCCTGGTGTAGAGCTTGGTGTAGTGAAGTATGTTTTGGGGTTACTGGTCTGATTATTTTTGAGGCTGATCTCTGGTTTTGTTTAGGATCTGACTTTGGGAGGTTGTACAAGAGAACATAGAGATGTGGAGAAGATTGAGAAGAGTCAGATTGACTATGTTTGTCCTTCTCCTCTGGGTGAGAACTGGTGTGTGTGTGTGTGTGTGTGTGTAAGTGTCCCATTCCCTGTTTATGGGTGAGAATGAGCAGAGAGTGTGGTGTTTGAGGGTTGTATGGATGTAAGATGANGTGTGTGTGTGTGTGTGTGTGTAAGTGTCCCATTCCCTGTTTATGGGTGAGAATGAGCAGAGAGTGTGGTGTTTAAGGGTTGTATGGATGTAAGATGAATATTATAGGGGGATGAGGAGGTATTTGATGTGACATTTCTTTTGTTGCAGTAAAGAAATGGTAGTGACTTAAAGGCACTTAAAGGCACTGAGAATAAATTCCACAGCACCTGTTGAGCTCACCTTATCCCTGGTTGTTCACTAGTTGAAGAGGGGTTCCCCTTTCAAATCAATAAAAGAGTTTTGAGGATGGAGGAAGGCAAGGTAGGGCAATGTATTTTGGTGGTGGCAGATAATGGGAAATATGGCAGGAGACAAGGGTTATACCCCTTGTAGGGAACACGTTCTCAATATTTAGTACTGGCCTTATGTTCTAGCCCTTGCATTCAACTCATTTACCTAGTCAGCAAATCTGTGGATACCTGGGTTTTAAGCTGTTTCTTCTAAATGCCAGTTCAGCCTGTAATAAGGCTTGTGTCAGTGTTCCAGCACACCTCCATTCTAGTCAGTAACCCCAAGCCAAGCATAATCTCAAAACTGTCTTTATTAGAATAGCACCTGTGGAATCTCAAAACTAAGTTTTTCAGACTTCCCACAATGTCCCAAACTACAATCCATTCCCTTTTTATCATCATCACATCACATGGACCAATCACAATTTGTCCCAGTATAAGATCCTTTTTCTCTGCTGTGCCACATTTAATAACCTTGAACTAAGAAAATAATTTTATTTTGTCCACTTAGAACTACTCAATTGAAATCACCCCCTCCCACTTTCTCAGGCTATATGGTAGTGTGGAATATGGCTTCCAAAGCTGACAGGCGTACCCCCTTGAGAAGTTCACCTCCTAAAAGAAATAATAAACAAAACTGCAAACAGGGGTTAATGTGATGCCCTTAACCCCCTCTTCCCCCTCCAAGGAGCTGCTTGTCAGGGAATTTGTTATGGAATTGGTTATCCAATCTATCTGCATGTACATCCCAACTTTTTACCCACGTAGCCTTGACAAAGGGTAACCCTTCTATAATACCAAATATTGTAACTTCCCTTGGTACAATCTAGAATCAAGGATTTTCTTAATTTCATAATGTCTCTCATCCTGTACAATCAAAGATTTGGAGCTATTGGGATGGGTCTTAGATTTGACCATATAGCTGGTTTCAATAAGCTACTATGGAACACTGGGTGTATTTTCTCCAATAGCGGGGAAGACTTAATTGGACTGTGACTGGATTGATTTTTTTTTTTTTTTGATATAGGGAATGGACCTAATAACTTCCTGCTGGGGAGTTTCAATTTGAGATATTTAGTCAACAAAAACACTTTGTCCACTACTTCAAATGGTGGTTGGAAGGATCTATGTTTACCTGCTTGCTTTTTATATTCCTCAGCAGCTTCAGTCAAAGCTTTTTTTGTATCTTCTCAACCTTTTTTTAATGAGTCCATCAATTCTGTTAAGGATATGGATGTGGGAGGTTCTGTAGTGCTGATCTGATTCTTGGAGAAGGCTGACTTGACTTATAGTACCGAGACTTAGCAAGGTGCAGATGGGGGGTTTCTATCTTGGAAATGTGCCCAGCTGGTAATTGAGTATGACACCAACTTAGACTACAGAGACAGGAAGAGATCTGGCTGTTGTCATCAGAAAATCTCTGGTGGCTTTCAGAGGTATCGCTCCACAAGTGTGTGATTAGAAAATCTTTTTTTTTGTTTTTGAAGTTGGCTTGAGGTGAGATTGCAATTGCTGTACCAACCTCCCCACTGCATAGCAGCTTCCCTGCCTGAGCTGCTGGTCCTTGCTATGGGGTTGGTGATGGAGTTCCTCAGGCTCATAGCTTTGGGAATTTTGATCTGCCATTCCAGGGGATGGGGTTAGAGGTAACTGTCTGAGGATCAGGTTGTCCAGAGTTTGTCTAAAGTTGTATCCCTGTGTAGGAAGGCATATTGGCCCGCCCCCAATGACTAATGGACCTGAGTGGGTCTCAGAAGGAACTGCAGCTTATAACTGAGGATCAGGCCTGGATATGGAAATGTAATTGTTTTTGCTTTTTGATGATCTCTAGTGGGATTGGGATGGAGTAGTGTGTCCATTCTTGTTCTACTTGATGTCTTGGTCATCTTCAGTACCATTCATATCTTTCTGAAGTAGCTTAAGGGTTGGGAATGGAGAGCACTGTGTTGTGTTGGTTCACTTCCTTCCTTTGACGATTCTCATCAGTGTTGATAGGAAGTGAAAAGTTCCCCCCTTAGGTTAGGTACTTTCTCTGCTTTTGCTTAATATCTACATGAAACCACTGAGTGAAATTGTCATCATTTGCTGAGATATCATCATGATGGAATGTAGTAAGGAGGTGGAAGGAGACATGTGAAAGAAAGTGAGTAAGACAGCCCCTCCCTAATAGTTTACAGAGGATATTGTAGATGTGAATAGTTGAATGCTCAGTCTGACAAGATGTTGTCTTTTGGGGGTGAAACTATAAAAATTCAGCTTGGAAGAATTACCATGTAATTCTTCTGGATTTTGGGTTTACAGATTTTCAGCTGTATGTCTCAGCTGAAATTAAGCACTGTTGAGTCCTCCCTCTTGCAGTGCTTGGAGACTGTTAAGAACTAATTAGGGAGCAATGGGCTGAAACTGATCTTTGGTAAGATGGAATGGTTCTGGATTAGGGGTTTTTTGTCCATGGAGATTTGGCATCTTTGGCCATGGGTTTGTAATTCAGGGATTCTCTTGGACTTGCAACTTCAGTAGCACTTGTGGCCAGGAAGACCTTTGTGCAACCATGAGCTGTGAATTTGCTATACTCTTTCCAGGATCAAAAAAGCCCTCCTCACAATCACCCATTTCCTAGTTCTTCTCTCAACTTGACTACTGCAATGTACTGTACATGGAACTGCCTTTGAAAAGTATCTGGGAGTTTCAGTTGGTTCAACATGTGGCAGCCCATATGGTTTTGTGCAGGTCTAAATTTGCACATGTGTCAGCTCACTTGCAGGAACTGCATTGGTTGCCAGTTTGCTTTTGCGTCCAATTCAAGCTTTAAATTTCTACATGATTTGGGGCTGGATTTATTTTTCCCAATTATATCTACCCAATCCACCAGAGTGGGGACATATGATATGTTATGGGTGCCCTCTATTAATGAGGCCCATCTAGTTTAGTGGGACCAAGAAACCTTTTCCACGATTGCTCCCTTCCTGTGGAACATCATCCCCACAGAGATTGGCTTCCTTGATACTCTTTTGAAAGGCCCTGAAGACATGGTTTTGCTAATGGGCCTGCAAACCCTTGGCTGATACAGAGCCCATTTTACTTCTGTAAAGCCCCTGTCACACTGAACCAACGGATGCAGAGAGGATGTAAAACGGACAAAAAAGCTTGCCATCCGTTGGAAA